>JARVZY010001313.1:0-24133 GCA_030686995.1 Artemisia argyi
AATTCATCAAAAGAAGGTACACGCTACAAGCTAACATCAACATTCAACAATTATTAGGATTGCAAAATCTGGTTAGTTTAAAAACATTCCTCTAGCCTTTTTTTTTTTTTTTTTTTTTTTTTTTTTAAAAAAAAACTAGATAAAAATATGTTATATGAAACTTTAAAATTAAGTAAAAGTAAGTTTTTTTTTTTTTTTTTTTTTTTTTTTTTTTTTTTTTTCATAAGATAGAAGCCCAATTGTTATTAGAACAAAAAGTTATTAACCTTTTTGACTATTTAAAAAAGTAACTTTTTATATGTGATAAGAGCCCACTTGTTTTTAAATCCAAAAATTAGCCCAATATCGTTGTGACTAATATATTGAAAAATATTGTGATCGTTTCATATACCAAACACGCTGTATCACAAAATCATAAACTTCAATTAAAAATCAAATTAGATACAATGAGTCATCCGGTGGATTCTCTTAATTCTTCAGATAACAAACGAACCAAAAAACGTAATGCGCGAATTATATAGTTTTGTTTCATCTTATTTGTTAACTTCTCATATTATTTTCTAACACTTTTTTAATTATTATTTTTTTCAGTTAGAATCTTTTTTTCAGGATCTACTAAAAGTAAAGTTCAAGGTTAGTTTTTAGTTAATATATCTTTTAGCTTATTATTTTTTAATTTTTATTTTAGAATATACAAGTAGATGTTATGTTTTTTCTGCTTACGCTTATTATCTATTTGAATGCATGTTAAGTGTTTGATAAAATGTTTTGATCATATTTTAAGCAAATAACTAGCAATGAGTTCTTTATATGATGAGAAATTAATATTATATTTTTTTTCAAATTTTTTTAATTTGAATATTTTGAACTCCGATATTAATTTTATTTTAATGTTTTTTAAGTGATAGTTAGTTAATCATTCTTATATTAACTTGATAAATGTTTAGATGATTTAATTATTTTATAATTTTATTATATTTGACTCTTATATAAACTATTTTAGTTGATTAAATTTTATTATTATTATTATTATTATTATTATTATTATTATTATTATTATTATTATTGTTGTTGTTGTTGTTGTTGTTGTTGTTGTTGTTGTTGTTGTTGTTGTTGTTGTTGTTGTTGTTGTTGTTGTTATTATTATTATTATTATTATTATTATTAGTTATTTATTTATTTACTTTTGTAGATGATACAGTGATAAATCAAGTAAACGCAGACATATACAACTTTGAAAATTCAGAACAGTCTGAAGTTACAAAAAGGATTATGTTATCTTATAAAAATAGAGCAACAACAGGTATTTTTTTAATTATAAGCTATTGTAAATAAATTTATATCCATAAAACTGATGTATTTGTGATAAAACTGTAAAAATATAAAGTCAGTTTTTTACTTTTTAAATCAAGTGTTGTTACTATTTAATCTTAATCTTATATGGTATTATGGAAGGTGAAGATAATTCAGATAGAAGGAACTATCTTCAAATGGTACAATCTGAAAAATCTAAGAAACGTAAAACTTTTATAGATCGTCTAAATGAAGGTAATCATTGTTATATTTTTTTAAATCATTATATCATTAGTTTTATATTTTTAATAAATTGTTACTTATTTTTTTATTAGGTGAAGAAGAATATTTATTAAAGCAGGATAGACGTAAAAAGTCAAAGGTTAACTATACTGAGATAGATGATGCTGTTGAAGGTATGGTAATGATATAATGTGTGTTATATATTGCATTTTTTGATATCATATATTAGATTTCCGTAATCTAAAATTTAAATAACTGTAAACTACAATTACATTATAATTAAGTAATCTACAATTACTTAGTTTTTTTTTACTTATTATTTTTTATTTTTAATTTCTTATACAGAAGAACATGATGAAGAAGACGAGTATATTTTGTCTAGTGATGATGAAGATTCTGAAAATACTCATTTGGATACAGAAAAGGAAGTGAATGTTGTCAAAAAAAAAGATATCATCGAAAAAGAGTATGTTTTAATAAGTTATTTTTACATTGCATATATGTTTATAATTAGATTTTATTTTTTAAAGCTTTTTTTTTATTATCTGTTCAATAAAAATAACTTTTAATTAGCATTGTTCTGATTTAGATTCTTATTTTACTTTTATATGTACACAACTAGACACACCCCACATCCTCAACATTATTTAGTTTCTTTTAAACCCCAATATCTATGTACATCGTATTTTTTTTTTCAAACACTTGTTTAATAAGTTATTTTTACATTGCATATATGTTAAATTTGAGATTTTAACATTTAATAGGATTGTAGCCTGACTCAAATTTATTTCCGATTTAATGAGCTTATTCTCAAAGTAGGCAAAAAAATTATTTTTGAAAACATAATAATTAACTGGTGTTTTATAACCATCACTTTTAGCTACTTATATGTAGGATCGAAAAATAATGATTTTTATGTGATTCGGGAGGTCGAGGTTGATCAAAGTATATGAAATCCATGTTTAGTTCTAGAGAGATAAAGTAGAGAGAGGGTGAAGAAAAAGGATAATATTAATATGAAAATGAGGTTACACAATTTCCCACACCCCTCATGGAGAGTCATGAGGGGTATTTATAGGCTCATCACAACATTACTTTGCCTAGAGTACGATAGTAGTCCCTGCGGGTACTACATGTTACTAATCTAGTCCAATTTACATGTGTGACGTTATCTTTATAAAAAAGCGAGGCTAACAATCTCCCTCCAAGATATCGTCACACGTGAATGGTTACAATGAGACCTATAAATACATAAACAATGTAAATTACAACAATAGTAAACTATGTTGACGTTGTTGAAGCGCAGAGTCTCTGTAGTCTAGATACTGAGGCAGACTTGAAGTTCTCTCTTCCGACGATCTCGGCGTATGATCTTTGACACTGACGACAAAGGTCTTTGTAGCTCTGAACTTCAACTGTAATGGTCTAGTTAGGTTATTACTCCCTCCTAACTAGTGAGCCTTTATTCTTTTTCCTACTCCCTCCTGAACCGACAACTCTCATTTCATCACGCAGCGGATAAAGTAGATTCAAAAGTGTAGGCACATGGTTGTCGTTCAGGGAGCATCATGACAATATAACTCACATAGTATTGCACAGAAGGTTGGTAATACGCTCCGATGTACACATCATTAGTACTTCTTCGGTTCCAGTGTAAGCACAATTCCCTCGAACAACCAACGTACTAGAGATGAAACACTACTTCTTTTGGCATGTTCTTCTCCCTCCTGATGGTTGCGATTTGTCGAAATCATCATACTATTTTGTGTACATGCCATAATTACCCGTACTTTACACTTCTGATGCAATATAGATAGACCGTGTAAGCATAATTTGTGAGAATATGTCGAAAAAATACTCTCAATACTTTTCTCTCAAATCAACCTGTAATTGAACCTCCTTTAAATTCACCGGCTACTAGTAAATGACCACATATGGAGAGAACCCGATATGACCAACTTGAAAACGAAGTAAACATCTCATCTTGTGACTTAATGCTTGTACGATAGATGTGACTTAATACCTATACTGAGCACTACAATGTAACTCCTTTAAGTATGAGGTTGCACGAAATATTCGCCACTTGAACAATCCACTACTTCGTGTGACACTGAGTACTACAACGTAACTCCTTTAAGTGATAGCTATACTGTGAGCACTACAACGTAACTCCTTACATCAGTAATAACTAGATTGTCAAGACTGAATTTTTTAATTTGCGCCGATAAGTTATCTTCAAAAGTCGTGCATCCAACCACCCCTAGACTTTGAGATAAATAAGTACACATTTGGAAACGCCACTTCAAAATCAAATCGATAATACCGTACAAAAACCCCGTAGTCCTTTTGTTAAATGAAACAATTCTAGCCGTGAATAATGTATCCTCGTGAAATTTGTATAACCAAAAATACCACTCAATTAGCAAATATTATCATAAAGTTGCTTTCCAAGAGATTAAATTTGGATTGTAACTTTTGATAGTCCAATTAGCCTATGTAACACTGCAGCCCAATTTATAACAATCTCAATCCAAAATAATAGCAAACCCAAATCTCATCATAGCCCAATCCGGATTAGTCCACAACAGTGATGAAACCTAAAATCAAAAAAAAAAATCATACCCTGTATAAGCACTTTCTCATTACACACCTAAACCTAAACACATTAAACATAAAAACTCCGCCTACCATCTTTCACCTACACGCTCCCATCTAAACTCTCTCCTCTTACCAGACTTTTCTAATCCAAATCTCATCAAGATATCACTCATCACCAAACTTGTAAAATCCGCTTCTATCATAAACTCTCTCCTCGGTTATGTCTCGTTATTCAGATCTAACACAAGTGAACGTCACCTTCAAACCACATACAACAAACGAAGTCTCATCTCCATAACATCATGAATCCGTATCAAACACAAACACAATCATAACCGTACCATAGCCTTAATGACAGTTTCAGCACAAGTCGAATCAAGAAAGCATTTGTGAAGGCTTCCAAGATTTTTGATGGTCTCGGGTAGGTGATTCGTTATTTGTTCTTGTTTTGTGTGTTTTAACGAATCAAAGAATGGAATATAACGTCATCGTTGTCATTCCATCTTTAATTGTTCGGATATTTATGAAGTTATACTTCAAAAAATTTCAATGATGATAAAGGTTCGACAAAAGTCGAGCCGATTCTGAGATAATATTTACTTTGTAGTTGATGTACGAGTTTTGAACGTTTTAGGAGATGGGATAGTTGCTGAGGTATGTTGATGTATGTAGATATGGAGATTGGATGGGATGTAGGATAGATGTTGGATTAATTGTTGTTGGCGTTGTAAAATGAGTATGGATCTGTTATTATTTTCTTTGTTGACTACTATTTTAAGTTTTTAAAACTTGTGGACTGATGATGGTATTGAAAAACTGAGGTCACGTTGAGATTGGTATTTGGTATTTAGTTTGTGTCATGGTCATCTGCTTCATCTAATCTTCCTTTTTTCTTTTATATGACCAGTTTACACATAACTTTATGCGTAGACTTGTAGAAATCTTACGCGTAGAAATCTTACGCGTAGAAAACTTATGCGTAGACATGCTTTACGCGTAAGCTTTAATTTTTGCGTAAACCTGTGTCTTTTGCGTAGATCTTACGCGTAAGACAAGGGTTTTACGCCTTAGTTGAACCTTACGCATAACTTGTCCAAGTTATGCGTAGAAAATTGAAGTTTCGCGTAGGAACAGGGTTTTTGGCATAACTTTTCGCGTAGACAGTTTTCAGGCGTCCTTTTCCGTTCAGATTCAGGCCAAAAAATTCTGAGCAGCATAGAAACCATGTTATAATGACCAGTGAAGAATATTTACCACGTTGACCAAATGTAAGACCACCTTTTCACGGTATGGTACAAAATAAAATAGTCACAATATGATATAAAAAACTGTTTGGACAAAAAGATGATACACAACAGATTTTTTTTTTTGAAAACTGATATAGCAAACTGACTATTTTGACCATGGATACAAAAGAAAAAATATTGTTTAAAACTGTTATACCACAAAAGACAAGAAAAAAAATTTTCAGATCCGAAAGTATTGGTATAGAAACAGCTTAAAAACATGATACGAACCACAAAAATCATCAAGATAACACAACGAGGCTCTGATGCCAATTGTAGGATTGAAAAATAATGATTTTTATGTGATTTGGGAGGTCGAGGTTGATCAAAGTATATGAAATCCATGTTTAGTTCTAGAGAGATAAAGTGGAGAGAGGGTGAAGAAAAAGGATAATATTAATATGAAAATGAGGTTACACAATTTCCCACACCCCTCATGGAGAGTCATGAGGGGTATTTATAGGCTCATCACAACATTACTTTGCCTAGAGTACGATAGTAGTCCCTGTGGGTACTACATGTTACTAATCTAGTCCAATTTCCATGTGTGACGTTATCTTTATAAAAAAGCGAGGCTAACATTATATCTTTAGTGATTATTATAGATTTGTTTTTAGTTTGCAGATTCCAAAAATACACATATTTTAAAGTTATTTTTTTTCATAACTAAGAAACTTTGAACTCTGCATTATTAATCTCATGCTTTTGACTATCTTGTAGCTGCAAAGAACAACATACCTTATTTTCAAAATCAGATAATTATTAAATAACACTAAATTTTTCAGGAGAATTAAGTACAACAGCTCTGGATAATAATGTCTCTGTTAGGAATGATGTTGTTCGTAAACAAAGGAAAACACTGACAAAGAAGGGTAAAGTTTACCTAGAAACTGAAGAATGTCTAGATTCAACTGATCTGAGGATAAGAAGTGCTCCTGTTAGCTTGTACGAAGCAGTGAAGCATATAGTATCAGTTCCTTGTCTTAGAGAATATGTACGAGCAATGGGATTTGAGAAGATTTTGAATCTAAATATTTCTCTTATACCGTCAAATCTTGCGTATAAAATCCTAGAGTGCTACAATGTTGAAGAACAGTCACTGGTTTTTAAAGGACACGAGATTAAGATAACACGGGATTTAGTGCATGATATTCTAGGTTTTCCAAAAGGAGATTTACGAATTAGTTTTGCAAAAAGGACATCTTACAAGAAAAACAAATTGGATCTTCAAAGTTTTTGGAAACAATACTATGATGCAGATGGAAAACTTATCGTGAAAACTAAAGATAGGTCTTTTTCCACAAATCTGAAGGACTTCATTCTTGCAACTAATGAAGTAAATGATGTTTTCAAGTTAAATTTCAATATTTTATTGGTCAGCACAATGATATCAGCATGCAAGGGAGGAGAATCAAATATGAAATTTTTACCATCTCTTGCTCAGCATTATGATAGCATTAATAGAGTTGATTGGTGTGGTTTAGTGGTCGATTCTCTAGCTCTCAACAAACATGATGTAAAGAAAAATTCTCGAAACGACCAGTATTGTGGTCCTATAACTTTTCTGACGGTATGTTTCTATTTTTAAACATTTTTTATTTCAATAAATTTTATACTTATTTTGATTACAATTAAATCTTTTTTCCATAGTTGCTGTATATTAGATGGCTCTTCCGAAGAACCAAATAAAAAGAAGATGTCCTGCTATATTGCTCAACAGAGTTGTTGAGAAAAGTGGACTCTGAACATTTACGTCTAAAAAATTTTGCTGAGTTTTTTTCTGATGATCAGTTCTTCTTCAGAACCAAAAATAATGAGGAAGTAGATGAAGCGATAATTGAATCTCCTGAACCTTTACTAATATAGAACACAACAGTTTCAGAAGATGAGTGCCAATATTTGAATTCTGGAGTGAATCAAATATGTGAAAGTTCAAGAGTTAATGAATCAAATGATGTAGATAATTCATTATTATCTGAAAAAAATCATTTCTCTCCTGCTGATAACAATTTGGTTGATCATCTTCCAATTGATTATTCAATTAATGTTGATGACAACAATTTGGTTGATGATCATATTGATGAGGTATTTAATTTTTTATGTTTAGTATAATATTTAAATTTTAATAGTTGTTACTAAAACTAATTTATGTTTTTATTCCCAAGTTGACGAAACTCAGAATGAGTATTTTTCAAATAATGATCAAATCAACAATTGGATGTCTGTTTCTACAAAAGAGGTATTAAATGAATTATAAACATCTATTATATTTTTAAAGTTAATAATTGATTTTTGAAATTATATATTTTTTATTTTTTATTTTTTATTTTCAGTATGATGAGCCTGAGTTATCAGAAGAGAATGAGTTGCCTGATGTTCCTGTGCAAGAGGTTTTAATTTATTCAAGTTTATATATTAATATTTCTATCATTTTTTTTATTTAATTATATATATATATATATATATATATATATATATATATATATATATATATATATATATATATATATATATATATATATATTTAAATTACTGGTTTGTGTTTTTTTAATCTAGGATGAAAATCAAAGTGCGGTTGAATATTCGTTGTTTACATGTAATGATAAAGTTGATCAGCTTCAGGTTAACAACTTTGAATATTCAAAAAATAAACGACCTTAATCACCTAATGTTAAGGTAAACGTCTTTAGTAATTAAAATAATTAATAAACCAAGTTGTAGTAATTAACAAATGAATAACTATTTTTTATTATCTCATTAAATTTTGCAGGAAGTAATTTCTGATTTGAAAAGATGCATACATAACTTCTCATCCTATGATGATATTCTTTCGAAAGACGAAGAAGTTGTTGCATTTAAAAAACAGCTTTTAACACTTTTGATTGGGAAGGACAAAAGTGATTGTGTAAATAAAAGTGATTGTGTAGTTTCAGATGATCCTGTTTCTGATACGTGTGGTGTAGATACTTCTGAGATATTTGTTAATGAAGAAGCTCACAAGCCAGAAAATTATGTTTGCCAAGACAATGACGTGAGGAAAATTGTATCTAATGTATTGGCAAAATGATGTAGCTTCTCCAAATACAGGGTGCTTTGGAGAAATTGATGTGTCAGCAAAAGGATTTAATGAGCATGAAAACATTGACACTGACATACCGTATGTACAACCGAGTGATGATTCAGAGAATTCATTTCATTTGGAAGGATCTGATACGAAGATGGATCTTGATACAAATATTGATGATGATGTTACAGAACTTGTTAACCCGTGTCAACTTGATTCTTCTCTTTCAAATGTTGGTTCTTGCAGTATTCGATTATCTGAGGATGACAATTCAAACTTTAATAATGCTGAATTGACTGCAGAAGCTAATGTTGCAATGCATGATCAATTAACTACAGGTTCTGAAAAGTATGACTGTATTGAAATTAAAGAAAGTATTTTGTCTAAAAAAGAAGTTACTGAGAATGCAAACAACAACACAGAAAATGAAGTTGTAGACGAAGCATGTGCCAGTGAAACCAAAATGGAAGTTTCTAAAACTCAAGACTTTACTGCCTTTAGCGAGTCCTGTACTCTTGTTTCCGAAGAGAAAGTTATTGATGCTAAAGTTAGTTCGGTTGCTACTCAAGATATTATAGAACAAGTAGGGAATGAACTCACAAAGGAAGTTTTAGATGAAGCAGCTGCTTCATTTTCAAAAACTCAAGTTTTAACTGCATTATGCGAGTCTCATGCTAGCACAGATGGTGTTATTTTAAGTAAGCAAGCGGAAAAGGTTGATAAAGTCAGTGAAGCAAATGAGAACAAAGGTAAAGCAACTGAATGCAATGGTAATTCAGCAAATTTATTTCATTTACAAGGTTCTGAACATCATAATAAAGTGAATCCTTTTGATGTTATTGCAGAACTTGTTAGCGCGTTTCAAGATGATGCTGCTCCTTCAAATGTTCAATTTTGCCATATGCACTTATCTGAAGATGACAATTCAAAAGGTAATGTTGAAATGCATTACGAATTGACTTCAGGTTCTGAATTTTCTGCAAAAGGTAATGAGGTCCGTGCAACGTCAGACATGCTTCTGGAAACAAATGTCAATTTGCAATTAAGTAGTACTGGAAAAACTTTGATGACAATTCCAAGTAAACATCATGATAACAAAGGAGTCACTGAAGAGCATTATCTGGTCACAGATGATGTTGCGGCAATTCTTCAAGAAGATTTTGTTGTTCCTATTAAATCCCAAGATGTAGCATCATCTCATGTAGGTTTCTTTAATTTTAGAAAACTAAAGTTTTATCAATTTTTAAATTATCTTTGTGCCAAATTTAGCATCTGACTTTATTTACTCTTTTAGGTTTCTCAAAATCAAGAGATTTCAGTTGCAAATGAATCGTTTTCGAAAACTCAAGATGTTAATGTATTAATCATCTTTGATAATGGCTCAGTAGATGGTTCTGCAAGTACTCAAGTGGAGATGGTTGTTGAAAGAAATGATAGTTTTAAGGAACAAGTAGGCGATGAACTCACAGATGGTGGTACTGTAAGTACACAAGCAGAAAAAGTTGTAAAACTCAATGAAGCAAATGAGTACAAAGGTAAAGCAACTGAATACATTGGTGATTCAGCAAATTCATTTCATTTCGAAGGATCTGATACAAAGATGGATGATAATATGAATAATGATGATCATAACAAAGAGAATCGTTATGAACAAAATGATAGTTATGTGGCATCCGAATTATTTTTGAAAGCTCAAGATCTTAATGAACAAGTAGGTGGTGAACTTACAAATGAAGTTGTACATGAAGCAAACGAGAACAAAGATATAGCAACTGAATGCTGTGGTTCAGGAAATGCTGATTTTGATACTACAAACAATTTGATTCCCAAAAACAATATTTCTGCTGAAAATAAGGTTTAAAATGTTTTATTTGTTTTTTCATTTTTGTAACTTTCTACTGTATTTATTATTGGTATAATATTTTTTTGCTCATTTATTGGTGATTTATGCATTTGCAGTTTGAGCAAATAGATTCTACATTGAATGACGCAGAAATTCTTCAAACCGTTCAATCTAAACCCTCTCAAGATATACCTTTTGAAGAAAATGTAGTCAAAATTATTCTGCAGGTTCGTAATATAAAAATCGTTGAATGTATCGTTGTATGTTTGATTCTTTTTATGTTTTATGTGAATTTTGTGTGTGTTTTTTATAATTTTGCAGAGTGAATCAAACAAGATTCAGGACACTGGAAATGCCCCACTGCAAACTGTAGCTACTTCTTTTGAAAAGCTTGAAGAGATGTGTCATGAGAAACTTAAACATGTGGATAAGGAAAAAGTAGGTAATCAACCCACAAAGGAAGTTCATTATGTACAAGGAGGAAATGAAACTAAAAAGGAAGTTGTGGATGAACCAGATTTCAATGAATTGATAATGGAATGTGCGATTGAACAAGGTCGAAATGAATCTGCAGTCTGTCAAGATGGTTCACGTGTTGCTATTCAAGAAAATGAAGACTGTGACGTTATCTCTCATACTGCAGATAAAGAATGTTACAAAGTTGATGAGGAAAAAGTATGTGATGAACCCACAAAGGAAGTTGATGATGTACAAGGTGGAAATGAAACTGCAAAGGAAGTTGTGGATGAACCAGATGACAATGAGATGACAATGGAATGTGCGATTCAACAATGTCAAAATGAATCTGCAGTCTCTCAAGATGGTTCGCGTGTTGCAATTCAAGAAAATGAAGACTGTGACATTATCTCTGATTCTGCAGATAAAGAATGTAACAAAGTTGATGAGGAAAAAGTAGGTGATGAACCCACAAAGGTAGTTGATGATGTACAAGGAGGAATTGAAACTGCAAAGGAAGTTGTGGATGAACCAGATGTCAATGAATCTGCAGTCTGTCAAGATGGTTCGCATGTTACAATTCAACAAAATGAAGACTGTGACATTATTTCTAATACTGCAGATAAAGAATGTAACAAAGTGATGATGCGATATTACAATCTCAGTCTATTGAAAGGTCTGATATGCAAATTGATGAAGATCATCACAGAGAAAGTAACGTCAACATTCTGGAAGAATTGTCTACAGTTTCTGCAACCACTATCTTTGAAAAGATTAAAGTAAATGAAGACGGCAGTGATATCTCAAATATGCAACATGAAGTATCTGAGAAGAAACTTGAAGATGAAACTTATGTAAAATCTCTTCCTGCTTCTGTTAGCGTTACTCATTTGGCTGCTGTAGATTCTGCTGAAACAATGTATAATACCGGCTCATCTGGTTGTGAAGAAGTTATGGACAGGAATCTATCAAAGGATAATTGTTCATTTAAAGATGTTAATTTTCACAATCAGTTAACTATCAGTAATGATTGTGAATATCAGCATCTGTTTGAGCATAAAGATTTTTCTCCTGTTAATGAAGTAGAGAAAATCTATTCAAATGAAGATGAAAAGATTTCTGAGGTATATTTTTTGTATTCCTACTTATACATCATGTGAAATTAAATAAATTAAATAAAACTTTTTCATTTTCTTATGTTTATGTTTTTTTCAGGGTTTGAATCAGATAAATGAGAAAGTTTTAACTGAAGATGAATCTGAAACTGCAGAATGTGTTAAAGAAGAAAATGTTACAGAGATCCAGGTTTGAATCATATATTTATTTTTACAATTATGGAATAAGATTCATCTTAAATTCTTTATAATTTCTGTTTAAATTCTTTTCCAGCATTCAAACAAAGATGATTTCGTCAAGGATCAAAAAGAAAAGATGCTAAAAAGGAAAGCGAAAACATCCATTCATTTTGAATCTCCATATATGAACAAGCGAGTGGATACAAAAGCAGAATATGAATCACAAGCTGAGTGTTTATTTCCAAAAATCATTCTTCAAAAAGCTGTTGAAGAAAATGTTATGTAAGATATCATAACTTTTTTGCTATTAACCTGAATTATTTATCATTTTCAATTTTTGTTTTGTTAATCATACTTTTACATTTTTTACTTGTTAGGGAGAAGATATTCCAATTTGGAGAAGACAAACCTATTCTCAATGTTCATATCCTATCGCTTGCCTCTGAAACATATATTGAGCTTGAAGTTACAGATAACTTTGTGAATATTCTGCATTTTGAAGAAAGATTAACATAGGAGGATAGCTCAGCGATTAGATATTTCTTCAAAACTATAGTTATTGTAAGTTAAACTTCAATTTATGTTAATAATTTAATATATCTATATATGTGTTATTTTTTATTTTTATTCTATTTTTTCTTATCATTTATGTACTTATATATATACATATATATCTTTTTTAACAGCCAAAAGACATGGATGAATATGAAAAAGATCGTGCCCAAAAAGAAACAGAGTTTTTTTAATTCTGTAAAAGATCAGTTTGATGCTTTTAGACAAGAAATTAGTTTCAAATATATAGAATTGGTAAATTTACTACTCTATCCAAATTTTATTACTTTACTATTCATAATTTTGACTAACTTGATATTTATCAAATAGGTGTTCTTTCCAATACTTGCGTATGAATATTTTACGTTATAGTTTTCAACATAAGGGCTGGTTTTGCTGTCATTTTGGACAACCTTGAATCAGGTGCTCCATATGAAGGAAAACACCAAAAAGTTTTTGATTTTGTGGTAAGTTTTTTTTGTTTTTTATGCATATATTTTGATATTTTTTAAATAATATATATCTTTTTAACAATCATGTTATAGCCTATTAATGTAACTTTTTGTGAACAGCAATGTCTGTTTTGTGACTTCTTGCTCAAGCGTAATTATCCAATTCCAGAAAATTGGTTTCTTCAAAGTGAAGCAAAAGTGCTTAATTTTAAATGGAGAACAAAGAAAGACAAGATTAACTGTGGTTTATATGCCATGCTTCATATGGAGCTTTATGAGTTTGAAGATGAAAACTGGGATATTGGTATTTTTGATGAAGAAGATCCACGTCATCGAATTCAGATGGATGTTTTGAGGAATAGATACATAACTAAGATCCTTCTTCATGAAATCAACAAACACCAACGAAAGATGTTTGAGTCTGCGGAAGCTTGGATTTCAGAATACCCAGATGAGTTTGAAGAAGAAGGTACAGAAGCTAAAAAAAGCAGAATTTATGAAGAAGATTCTTTGAAATATAATCTTCCTGTTTCTGAAATAAAAGAAAGACAAAAGGATGAATTGTACAATAACATGCTTTTATCAGAAATAAAGAAAATGGGTCATTATTTGAAGGAATGCAAGCATCGAAGGAAGTATGCTTATAAAAAAATCTGCAGTGTTGATTGTGAAGAAGTTGATCAGATACAAACATCATTCTTATTAACACTAGATGACGGAACGAAGCATAAACTTTTAGCTCATGAACTTCATAACTTAGGATTTGAAGAATGGAAAGAGTTTATGCTTCGTATTCATAAATGCAGAAGTTTAAATGCCGAAATGAAGAGGAAGGCCATTAATGCAGTTCAAAAACTGTTAACAAAAGCCAAAATAATGAACGAGATCTCAGTGGATGAAGCATACCAGAGTTATATCGGTTTAATGCCATTCAAAGACCCAAAAAACCAAAAGTTTTTTTTTAAGATTTGCAAAGAGGTATTACATGGAGATGAGCAAGTGCCAGATGGAGTCATTTTTGAAGATCTTAAGTATTGCAAAGAACCAACTGAAGGTCTTTGTTTCTTGACAAAAGATGGAATGCCGAGTTTTCAGTCTTCTTCTAATGTGACTAATCTGCGGCTACTCGATATGGTTGTATTTTATAAGCTTTGTGTTACCGAACAAAACGCACCATTCAAAGAAAGAGTTTTGAGAGCGTTACATTTTCAAAAAAAAAGCTCTTTCTAAACATCCAGAGTTTTACAAGGTCATGAGAGATGCAATGAATTATCAAATTAATAATTCGGAGGTAATTATGTTTTTTCTGATTGGTAATTTTTTATTTTTATTTTTTTTCTATTATTATTACTTTTTTTAATATATTTTCCAGACGTGGTTTTAAATTTTCAGAAACACCAAAGTTCAGAAAGAGATGGGAATAATGTCAAGTTACTTTATCTGACAGATGGGAACGACATGATAGATGATGAGCTTGCAGATCTAAACAATTTTGCCGAATCTCCTCAAGACCAGAATAAAACGGTATTTAATTATTCTGTCACATAGTATGAAATTTTAATTACAATGTTTAAACTTTTTCTAAATAAGAATTTTATACCTATATTTTCAGCTAATGCTTGCAGCAGCAGCATTAAATGAATTAAGTAATCCTCAAGTAAGTGTTTAATATAAACCTTAGTAAGCATTCTAAATTAATATGTTAGTTTATCTTATTTGTTATTCTTATAGGATTTAATTCAATGTCCGGAGCCTATAAATTTTGTTCCTGGGAGTATGTCAAGTGAAGAAGATGTTTTTGAAGAAGACGATGCTTATGAATCAGAAGATATTCAATATATTGAAGAAGGGTCTGAAGAAGATCTAAACAAGGTATTAACATTCACTAATAATATTATCAAAATAATGAAAGTTTAATTTTTGATTCTACAATTTAATTCATATTTTTTTCATACAATAAATGTTATTTTGAATTACAGATGAGGAATGGAGTTGAAACTCTTCAAAATTTAAGCAAAGATGTTAGTAAATTAGTTGTACTTTTTGAAATAATTCAAAAATATTTTTTTATTTTTTTTTTAATTTCTTTTTTTCCAGGTAAATGTTTGTAAAGAAAACAATGAAGACTTAAGGCATAGAGTAAATAGAGAAACGAATCCTACTGATGTTTTGAAGTCGCCATTCAATGTTCGAAAAGTTGATATTCTAACCAAATTTAATAAGATCGAAAAGTCTGTGTTAGAGTTAATAAAAAAAAAAGAACAACAACAATCTTGTGTAAGTTTTCTTCTTTATAATTTTATTAAAATTTTCGTAATATATTTGCATTGAATCCAATTATCATTATTTTTTTTAATTTATCATTATTATTATTATTATTATTATTTTTGCAGGGATCATTTTTTTGGCTCAGATTTGTTTTGTGTTACTAATCGTAGCTTTTTTAAAGATCTCATTAATAAAACAAAACTTGTAACATCAAATATCATAGACATTTAGGCCATAGTTTTGAATTTTCAAGAAAAATATAGAAGACCTGGATCTGGTTTAAGATTATTCTTAACAAGCCAAGCAATGGTATGTTATTTTATTTTTTCTTTTATTTTTTAACTATTATTATTAATTTTTGTATATTAAATTTAATACTAATGTTTGTTTTATTATTTTATTTAGTCATCTCGAAGAGAAAAAGTTACACTTTCCACTAAGAAGAAACAAGAAGAATTTTTGAATGCAATTAATTTTGCTTGCAAAAAATATCTGAACTCTAATGATTTATCTGCAGTTAATCTAGTAAGTTTTTTTTTTTTTTTTTAATCATTTAAATTTAATGGTTGTTAATATTACTATTTAAAATTAAGATAATATTTTTTAAATCTTAATTATTATTTACTTTTTACAGGTTTTCTTCCCAGTTTGTAGGCAAAACCATTTCTATGTTTATTGCTTCAATCTCTTGAATCCGTCGTTTGTAATTATCGACAATTTGAAGGAAAGTGCTGGTATATATGGCAATACAACTAAAAATCTGGTAATATTATTTTTATTTTTTACATTTTCTTTTGTAGGCAAAACCATTTCTATGTTTTTTTTAACTATATTTTTAATTTTTTTTGTTTTTTTGGTAATATTATTATTTTTTATTTATTTATATATATATATATATATATATATATATATATATATATATATATATATATATATATATATATATTTGTTTTCTTTTTTTTTCCAGTTTAAATTGTTTTGTCACTATTTAAAAGTTTCAAATCATCCAAAGGCTCAACAAATATCAAAGTGTGCTCCTCAAAGACTTGAAATGGAATGGCAAACATCTAAAAATAAAACAGATTGTGGCATTTTTACTATGAGGCATCTTGAGTTCTATTCTGGAATTGAAGACAAACAATGGAGATCAACTTTCAGAGAAAATGGAAGCAAGAATGAATTGGCGACTCTCAGAAAGTTATATGCTTTTAAAATTTTATTAAGTGATGCTAACAAATATAAAAAAGACATTATAGTTGAATCATTAAAATTGTAACTTTTTTTTATTCTGCAATATATAAACTTATTCAATATATAATTTTTTTATTTTATGAATATGTTCAATATAAGCTTTTATTTATTAAATTTCACAGTAAGAATATAGTTTATGCTCTATATCTTATATTGTTAATTTTTTATTTATTAATATCACAGTAATTTTTTTAATATCGCATTAACTTTGCAGTATCTTATTCTATACGTATTACTTATTTATATTAATAATATTAAATAAACTAGTATTTCCTAATAGACAAGAACGTTATCCTTATGTGGGTATAAATTTTTTAGTATCGCAATAAGTTTATTAAATATCGCAGTAATTTTTTTAATATCGCAGTAACTTTGCAGTATCTTATTCTATACGTTTTACTTATTTATATTAATAATATTAAATAAACTAGTATTTCCTAATAGACAAGAACCTTATCCTTATGTGGGTATAAATTTTTTAGTATCGGAATAAGTTTATTAATTTTTTAGTATCGGAATAAATTTATTAATTTTATTAATTATTACTATATTAATTTTTATTAATTAATAAGTTTATTAATTTTATTAATTTTTATTATTAGTTTTATTAATTTTTATTTATTAAATATCACAGTAAGAATATTGTTTATGCTCTATATCTTATATTGTTAATTTTTTATTTTATTAAATATCGCAGTAATTTTTTACTTATTTATATTAATAATATTAACTAAATTAGTATTTCTTAATAAACAACTGTCAATCTGACAAGAACGTTATCCTTATGTGGATTTAAATTTTTTAATATCGGAATAAGTTTATTAATATTTTACTATCGGAATAAGTTTATTAATTTTTTGAATTGGAATAAGTTTATTAATATTTTAGTATCGGAATAAGTTTATTAATTTGTCAGAATGTTTGTCAAAGAATATTATTTTTGTATCAAAATAAGTTTATTAATTTTTAGTATCGTAACCTGCGTATTTATAATTTGTCAAATTTTTTACTATTGGAATAAGTTTTTAATTTTATTATACATCAGAAGTTTCAAAAAACAATTATTAATGTCAGAAAAAAATCTGAGTTTATAACAATAATAAAATTAATATTTCAAATTAAGAATAAGATAGTAACATTAACATTAAAATATATAAAATAACATATTAGTTAAAATTATATAGATGATAAAAACTTAACTTCATTTCAATACAAGTCCATTACATATTTTATAATTCAAAATTTGGATATACATAAACTGAGAAAATTAAAATAAGACAAAACTAATAAAAACCTAAAGGGACAAGTCCTGATCCTTCTTCATCTCCTGCTTAATATAGGCGACCTCTCGCTTCTTATCAAACATATCATTACGCGCCTTAACCAGCAGTTTTTCCAAATCGTCAAGCCTAGAACGCTCCTTTTTCAAAGTATCATTGATTATATTGATAATCAAGGTAGCATCTTCATCGGAGATCTCCAATTCACCAAGATACTCTTCTTGCTTTTCAATCTGCTTTGTCAGTTGTTCACAATCTTCCTCAATCTTTTTAATGAAACCCTGTAACTCCAACATATGTTGCTTAAAAAAAAACTTAAAAGCCTTTAGCAGGTCGTCAGAACAAGCGGAGTCTTTCAACCTCTCTAGATTAGGGGTTCTAAAATAATTTTCCATTTTCTTTGTTGTTTTGATGAGAGAAAAATACAAAAGAAGTGAAAAAAAATAAGAATTATTATGAAAGTGGATTTACATAGACATATATATAGAAAGAAAAAAAAAACTTTTCGTTAACCAAACGCGTAGAGTTAATTTTTGGTTACACTTCCCATACAATTAATTACTTTTCAACCATTACATTAAATAACAATAAAGTATTTGACAGAAAAAAATCAAAAGTTAATTTATTTTCACTTCTGACACCTGTCAATCTGACAAGAAGCTTATCCTTATGTGGGTATACATTTCACACAAAAAATCAAAAGTTAATTTATTAATTTTTTAGTATCGGAATAAGTTTATTGTATCGGAATAAGTTTATTAATTTTTTACTATCGGAATAAGTTTATTAATTTCTATTTATTAAATATGACAGTAAGAATATAGTTTATGCTCTATATCTTATATTGTTAATTTTTTATTTATTAAATATCGCAGTAATTTTTTTTAATATCGTACTAACTTTGCACTATCTTATTCTATACGTTTTACTTATTTATATTAATAACATTAAATAAAATAGTATTTCTTAATAGACACCTGTCCATCTGACTAGAACCTTATCCTTATGTGGGTATAAATATTTTAGTATCGGAACAACTTTATTAATATTTTATTATCGGAATAAGTTTATTAATTTTTAATACCGGAATAAGTTTATTAATTTTTTAGTATCGGAATAAGTTTATTAATTTTTATTATACATCAGAACTTTCAAAAATCAATTATTAATGTCAGAAAAAAAATCTTAGTTTACAACAATTATAAGTTTATTAATTTTTAGTATCGGAACAAGTTTATTAATATTTTATTATCGGAATAAGTTTATTAATTTTTAGTATCGGAATAAGCTTATTAATTTTTAGTATCGGAATAAGTTTATTAATTATTTAGTATCGTAATAAGTTTATTAATTATTTAGTATCGGAATAAGTTTATTAATTTTTATTATACAGTAGATGTTTAAAAAATCAATTATTGATGTCAGACAAAAATGTTAGTTTACAACAATTATAAAATTAACAAATTATAAAGTAACTGCAACATTATAATAGTAACAATAACATAGTAAACATTTCAAATAAACAATAATATAGTAACATTAACATTAAAAAATATGTAAAATAACATAATAGTTTAATAACAGATAACTGAATTTCAATAACACAACAAAATTTCAATAACTTCTAATTGTTCCATCAGTCAAATAATTTTAGCTTTTTTATTTCTTTCTTCGAATTCTGATGCAGCCTTGTCAAGTATTTCTATCTCTTCAAATGTCATGAAATATGGATCTCTAATATCAGAAATTTGGTTACTTATCTTTGAAAGAATATCGCTAACTTTCGGATACAGTTCCCCATATTTAGGCTTCAAATCAAAAAAACGAATAGTGTCTTGAAGATTTGCAGCAGCTTTATCAACAATTTGTTTAACCTTGTCGAGGCAAGTTTCATGTAACTGTTCAAAAAATATTTAACAATTCAAAAAATTAACAAGAACAATCAAATATTCATTTATCTGCTTAAAAAAGTAAAGATATATTTCAACAATACCTGTTGTTTATCTTCATTTAAGATATCAAATCTTATTATAGTTTTCCAAATAATTGCATCTTTAACATCTTGCATCTCTTCTTCTAAACTTTTAAGATTGTTCAGCAAGAGACAAATATTTGTTGTGTCGAATGAATTAGGTCCACATGTAAGGTAACAAATTGTCTCAGATATCAAAGATATTGCAGACTTTGTTTCTTCTTTTACTTTAGTCATACATTTTTCCATTTGGATCTTATAAAGTAACATGTATTCACTTTCAGAATCATCTTCATCATCTGTATTTAAAATAAGAAAAAATGTTAATATCGGAATATATAACCTTATATGTCCTTAGCAGTTATAATTTCACAGTAAGTGTCATATTGATTACTAACATAATAATGATATAATCAATTAATAGGTATTAAATTGTCCATTGTAAATGCAGATTAAAGAAAAAATATTTATATCAAAATACCTATCCTTGAATGTGAATTAATATAACACAAGGTATCATTATTATATCAATATCGGATTAGGTATCGTCAATAGATATTAATATTTTTTCTATCAGAATAGGCATGATATATATAACATTTATGAATATGTTTTTTCAGAATAGCTATCATAGAAATTCAATTAATATCAGAATATTTATCAGAAATGCAATTAATATCAGAATATTTATCATAGAAATGCAATTAATATCACAGTAGTTATCTTAAAGACTATTAATTTAAGAATAACTTTTTTTAAATGCAGAATACATATTTGTAATTCCGAAAAACAAAAAAGATTAAATTAACAGTTCATAATGAGAATTACTCGTTTTTTAATAATAAAAATGTTAGTATCGTAATAGCAATCATACTGATGTACTCTTATTAGAATACGTATAGTTAAATCGTATAATAACAATATGAAATAATTAAGAATACCTTCTTTAATTTCTGCAAATCTTACTTTCCTTAAATTCATTATCGATAAATCTTTTTTTTTTTTTTTTTTTTTTTTTTTTTTTTTTTTTTTTGTTTTTTTAAGCAAGATATATAACGATATTATCTTATTAGTGTAAACGTTTTGGAGTATTTACGAAAATACGACCGCGTTTTTTTTAATCTTTGATGAGATGGACGGATGATCGTGTGGTCCACATTCATCCGTACCATCTGCACTTAAAATGTGAAACGCACCCGATCCCTTCCCTATATATATATATATATATATATATATATATATATATATATATATATATATATATAGCATAATAACAACTAATAATAAGCATGGCAAAGGAGAATTAGGAACACATATTAAAACATTCATTAATTCAAAATGATTATGTCAACCACATAATCATTATTACACCATACATAATGCTAGAATTCTAAACCAAGTAGAATATCCTATTGTGCCAATGGAGAGTGTCATCAAACTTGTTTGTATCCCAAAAAGGTTGAAGTACTTTATTTGAAAAATAAAAAGCATAAGCATATAGAATGCTTGGGTGAAAGTGGTAAGTGGGGATCATGTTGGTGGCTGAATGGAGGTAAATTTTTGGTTTCATGGATGTTGGTGAGTTTGGTGATGTAGAGCTTGGAGGTGGTGAATTTGGTGTTAGGTTTGTTGGTTGAGGGTTTTGATGTTTTTCAAGTGATGGTGTTTGTTGAGATCTAGTGAGAAGATACTCAATCCAAGTAAAGTACTCATTCAATGCAATGGTTTTTTTTTTTTTTTTTTTTTTTTTTTTTTTTTTTTTTTTTTTTTGAGGAAAATGCAACAAGGGCAATTGTTGACATGCTTCTCGATTTGGTTTATGTTGTATGGTGATGAGGGTGAGCTAGATGGAGGTGGATCCAAATTGCGTTGAGCAAGATGTAATGCTAAAAGAGCGCTAAGCTCATGGGCTCCTTTTAGCTCCTCAATGAACTTCAAGTGTTCGGAGGAAGGTGATGGTGGTGGAGCATGATAATTGTCTTGGGTGAGGGTTTGAACATGCAACATAGGAATGGCATGTAAAGTTGTAGGATGTGGTGGTGGTACTCTTGGTGGTGGAGACATGTTTGAGCTTGGGTAATCATGAAAACATGATATGGGTGGAAGAGATGCTTCATGAGTGGATGATGTTTTTGTTGAATGAGCAACATGTGAAGTGTTGGCAATGAGGTTAGGATTGTTGTTTTGGGATAGTGCATGCTCATCACATGAAGGAGTGTTAGTGAAGCAAAGAGTGGATGATTGGTTGTGAGATGGATCATTTGTGTGGGTATTAGGTTTAGTTGTTGGTTGACTTGGAACATCACTTGAGTTGTGACTAGAGTCAAGTTTTCTCCTCCAAACGGGTTTGACGGAGATCCTTGTGGTTCTTGAAAACTTAGATTTTTGGTTGTTGGGAGATGACATGTTTGGATGTGTGAACATTTATGATGGAAAGAAGGCATTTATAGTGTAAGAAAAATGTGGTTTAGGAAGGTAAATTTTGAGGGATAGTTTGGGACAAAGTATGTTTGTGAATTTTGGGAAGTATAGGGTGAAGTGGGTCAAAAAGTGATAAAGAAAACAGTAACCCCGACCATTAGATGGTCGGTCCCCTTAATTAGGGGCCGGTCCCCTTAATCATTAAGGGGGCCGCCTTATATAATTAAGGGGGCCGCCCATCTGGTGAATTCCAGATTGCCACAATTTGGTTTTTGGCAGAAAATTTTGTAGAAAGGTTGTGTTTTTGGGTTTGGATTTAAGTAAGTTCAACTCTTTAAGGCAACATAGGATATACTAATCACATATATAGGGCAAGTTTTCTAAAATAAATCAAGTAAACAAGTAATTTCTAATTTACATGCAATCTACTTATTAGCCAATTAAGTCATATAACCAAGGAAGCAATAAAACATGCTAACCATATATTCAACTATATGAAAATGATGATTAGTACGCTAGTCCAAACATATTGATGAGTGCCTATTAGTAACAAAAGGAAAGTTATGATTGTATGGACATCAAGACTTGTTACAAACAAGATCCATATAGGTAAACCATGATTCTCATGAAATGGTTTGGTTTTATTGTGAATGTCATATTCATAGAGGTATATGATAAATGTGAGAAAATCATACATGGTTTTAAGAAAACGTTTTTAGCTTTAATCAACAATGCCTTGAAATAGGTTCAAGTGTGTATTTGAGTAAAATAGATTGGGTTTTGCTTCGCGAGATGTTGATAAAAGAGACAAGGAAATTTTCCCAATTTTGATTTCGATTAAACCAAAATTGTGATTGCTCATAGTCAAAGAAGTTGTTTGAATAAAAATGAGATAGTTATTTGAAAGATTATTTTTCAAAATGTGAGGTTTTATGCAAGATATTTGATTTTAGATATCAAGACTCACTTGTTGTGGATGTATAAATCATATTCAAGAGAATCAGTTAAGCCCATTGTCACATATAACCAACTAGTATGTTAACTAAAGACATGAATAAGTGATGACATAATCCTATGGGCTTAATGCAATATAATTGAGAGGTATAACTAATCATCTACATATACTTACTTATCTCTTCATTGTTTTTAACAATAACTTATCTTAATCCATGGTTAAATTATAAAGTATCTATTTTTGCTACTAGTTTGGTCATTTATCCTAAATGATAAACATTCTACTAGTGGTCATAGATGATGTCTAAATTCAATGATAAATAAGAAAGTGGGCAATAAATCCAAAATCTAGAAACCCAACTAAACTAATCTATTATGTATATATATATATATATATATATATATATATATATATATATATATATATATATATATATTAGTAATATTAATAATATATGAACAAGGCAACCTACAAGCTTAAGCATATTCATATACTAATTATGACACAATATGATATAGTGTGATATTTATAAGTTTATGAAAAGAAAACTTACCTCATGTCTAGCACAAAATAAAGGGTAGGCATGAGAGTGTTGGTCAACATCTTCAATGTTTACCCAAAGCTTGATACCGTAGCAAGGTATTACTCCATCGCAATTAAAGATCAAGGTAGCTTGATCCGAATCATGTAATAGATCACTTCAAGCATCTTTGATGAATGCCATTAGAAATAAACACCTTGATGATAGTTGATGTTGAATGATGAGAAGACAAAAATAACTTCAACGGAGATAATTCCTTCTTCATGAGTAGTGTTAGTCAAAACCATTAGCATCTGATTCATTCATCTTGGGGTCGTTTAGAATTCATCACAAAATCAACACTCCAATAGTGAAGATCTTATC
>JARVZY010001314.1:0-24162 GCA_030686995.1 Artemisia argyi
ATGATAGGTAAAGGTGTTTACTTAGAATCTTATTAATCCCTAGTTATCTCATATTGATTAGTCAAATTATCGCGTCCTTGTGTTTAATTAGCGTGTTGTATTCCTTAATATTGCTTGTAGGGTGGTGTTGAAATCCCTAACTCTATGAATATATTGGTCTCCTTTTTAGAAATCTTAATGTCAATAATCCGCAATTAAGTGCATATCAACAATCCGCAATTCACGCAATAAATACAACGAATAAAAACAACTATTTGCACTCTAGTGATGAAAGCGTTTAGCCGGATGTACGAGCTAATATATTTAATGATAAAGCCAGTTTTTCTAACCCTAATGCGATACACTAATTAAACAAGCGACAACAATCAATAATCAATAACTAGGTTTCATTAAATCCTAAGCAAATACTAATTAATTTAGCCAAGCATATTAAAGAGAAGAGAAGAAACACATGATCAAACAACAGATAGACATATTGAATGATTAAAGAGGAATTACTTAACTTCAATAAAACATCGAGTTTTGGGGATAAAAACCCTTACAAGATCTCTGAATTTCGTCACTCTAGGTATTCCCAATACACATACATTAGTGACAATATCACTTTATGGTTGTGACGCCGTTAACTCACCGTCATTAGGGTTTCGTCCTTAGCTATGTCGCCGTTGTGACGGTGTCACCTTATAGGTCGTGACGCCGTTAGCCACTGTTCATATGGTAATGACGTAGTCAGCACGATACCGTCTCAGTTATTTGAACAGTCACTTGTAAATTGTCACTGAATCATCCTGTTGTATTGTAAGTGACAGCGTCACATTGGGATTGTGACACCGTCAGGCCTCCTTTTCCTGATGTTTTCGTGGCTTGGTCATTTTCTTGTCAAAATAATCCAAAAACACGTCCTTTTCCAACATTCGCTTCCGATGTACCTAAAACTCGAAGAGAAACGATTTAGGGTGATAATTGATCAAATATATACAGGTTTAGAGACTAAATGACCTCCTAAAAACGCATGTTTTAAATCGTTATCAACAAGCAATTGCATTCAGATAACTAAGTCACTCTTTTTTGAATTACGCAATTAGGTACCTATCGAAGCCTTGATTCTTCATCAAGATAACTATCTTTAGATTTTTTTATTTTTTTTTATAATTAATGTTTTTCGTTTGTACTCCAATCTAAGCTTTCGCGATTTCGCAGCTCGGATTACGAGGAGTATATGATTAATGAACGATAATAATCTACGGGTTTCATTATTCAGCACACAACACCCAAGGTGGTTTGTGTAGAAATCAAGGGAATACTGAAAACTGTATTATCTGATTCACGAAATAATGAAGATCACAAATATTAAATAGACTACAAAAACAAAACCCTAAGTGCAACGGGCCTAAACAAGTGGGTTGGGCCTATAGGCCCATTAGCTAACACCCCCTCTCCAACTCGGGATGTTGCAGCGGTAAACATTAAGATACATTGAGAGTTTGTCAAACAGAAAATAAACTAAAACTGAAAACTAAACACGCAGCTTCGGAGTGTCCCAAAGCTCAAACTCAGTGCTGGACGGAGTTTCAATTTGATGTAATCCAAACTGTACCAGGGCGACAACAGTTAAGTCTAAAACTGATGGACCAAAATCAGAGCAACATAATTATAGAGATGAACGAAGGACAGACAAATGCAGATTCAAACAGACAGATGGAGGTTCAGGCAGACAGGTGCAAAGAAACCATGCACAACAAGATGCAAAACCATGTGTGAAACAAGATGTAGAAACCACGTGCAGATTTAGACAGGCAGATGTAGATAAAACAAGACAGAACCAGATGAAGAACCAAATGTGAAACCAAAACAAGTTATTGATGTCGAGATGCTACATAACTACTGAAGACATAGTCGGATTAGTTAAAACTGTAACATCACCATCGCCAATACCAATACCAATGCCGAACAAATGAACTATAACCCGAACAAACATAATCGTGATTTCTAAATACCAATACCGATACTAATACCAATGCAAAACCATATTTTGCCAACAATATTCCGATCCGAAGTCAATATCAATGCCAATACTAACACGAATACCAAGTTCCAATATCAACAACACTCAACCAATACAAAACCATATAATAAATCCTAAATACCTACGTACCAATTAATTCTTCATGTACCAATGATTGCAAACCCATGGCCAATTCTTCAACAAACAAATCAAAAGCAATATGCCAAATCGGTCAAAGGCATTGGACCCAAAGCTATCAAGTAAAAGCCTGCTGCGAATTCCAAATTCCAAACGAAAACTCAATTTTAAAACAATCGAACAAACAAATCCCCAGAGTCGATCATATCTTCAAAACCAATTCGAATATCCAAACTAACCAATCTATTCAATATGTCGATACAAACGATTCTTTCAATGGCAAAAACAAATAAACTCGATCCAAACTAACCTTAAACGAACCTTTTTTCTTCTTCTTCTTCATCTTCGACCTAACTCTTGATACCATGTAGAAATCAAGAGAATATTGAAAACTGTATTATTTCACGAAATAATGAAGATTACAAATATTAAATCTTTTATATAATAAAACAAAACCCCTTGGGGTACTTTCGTATTTCGGAAAAAAGAATATTTAGTTATTAGGTAATATTTTAATTATTATTTTTTAATTTAAATTTTGAAAAATTTGTTTTGTTGATATACTACACAAGTAGAAGATAAATACAAAAAAATATAAAAATAAAAATATATCATTAAAAAAATTTTAAGAAAACCCGTGCGTGCGCGGGTATTATAACTAGTAGACTACAAAAACAAAACCCTAAGTGCAAACGGCCCTAAACAAGTAGACGCGCATACGACAGGGCAGCTAAATGAACCCACTCGGCAAGGTTGATATATTGTATCATCACACTTTTTTTTTTTTTTTTTTTTTTTTTTTTTTTTTTTTTTTTTTAAATGGAGTATCAATTTAAACACTAAATCTAAAAGGGCTAAATTTGAGACTAGCCCAGTCGCTCAAAGTGGTGGGCTTTTGTGTACCTAAGTAGGTTGGTTTCTTGAAATGGCCCGAGCGACTTGCGAACTTAATCCAAAGGCGACATGTGGCACCACAAAAGTAGTGCCCAATCATTATGTGTAGGGGTTACTTTTGTGCTACTTATCACCAGCGACCTATCAAAAGTTCGAGCGACCTTCTAATAAAATTATTTTAATCTTTTTTCCCAACACTTCCCATCACCACCACCACACAACCATCACCACCACCCTCCACCACCACCACCAACCTCTACCACCACACATATTATTAAATTGGTTAGTGGGTTTTGTTAATACATCTATGCTTAACATGTTTCTAACAAACAATCATACCCAGAAATGTGATTGAATGATTTTTCGAATCTTAGAGCATATAGGTCGATTTGGGTTTTATCATGGATGATTGTTTGAGTTCAATTAACCATAGGGTTTTGTTTAGATGGATTAATAGAACACTCGACCTAACTAAATTGAACTAACATGATGTGTTGATTGATCTTCGAATTTTAGGGTTCATCGTTCGAATTTGGGTATTTTTTGTGATGATTGTTTGAGTCTAATTAACCAAAGGGGTTTAGTTTAGGATTATCTCATGTGCATCTGTTCTAAATCAATTAGTTTAATTCACTGTTTTGCATGATATTCAAATAATGGTGTTCTTAGATTTTTCGAATAATGAATGTTGGTGATAATTGTTCTTGTTACATGACTCAGTTATGCTTTATTGATAGTAAGGAATATATTTGCACTGTGTTCTCATGTTTTCAAGCCAAGATTAAGCTAGTTGAAATTTCATGTTAATCATTTTTCGAATAAGGTGATAATTATGCTTGAATCTGTAGTGGTAGAGGTTGGTGGTGGTGGTGGAGGGTGGTGGTGATGGTTGTGTGGTGGTAGAGGGTGGTGGTGATGGGAAGTGTTGGGAAGAGGAAAAAAGATTAAAATAATTTTATTAGAAGGTCGCTCGAACTTTTGATAGGTCGCTGGTGATAAGTAGCACAAAAGTAACCCCTACACATAATGATTGGGCACTACTTTTGTGGTGCCACATGTCGAACTTATGTCAACTTCGCTAGTCGCTCGGGCCATTTCAAGAAACCAACCTACTTAGGTACACAAAAGCCCACCACTTTGAGCGACTGGTCCGTTTGTAGAATTGCCCCAATCTAAAAAGCTCTTCTAACATTACTATTTGACTTGCATAAAGTCACTGAATTTGCCAAAAGGCAAGTGAACCCTGCATAAGAATATAAATTGATTACTTTTGGTGCCGTTTATACTTTCTAGTCATGTGATGGTGCCAAGAGTTGGGTAGAGTTATAATTTTTGTAGATTTATCAAGTTCTTTCTGAAATGTAATGGCATGTTTCGATATCATTTCCAATGTCAATTTGTTTCCAGCAATTGAGTTTGCTGAGAGGTTGACTTACTTCGGGATAGCAACAAGTCTGGTATTATATCTCACTAAAGTCCTTCATCAAGACGTGAAGACATCAGCAAAGAGTGCTAATCAATGGAGTGGTGTAACGACTCTCATGCCGCTTGTTGGAGGCTTTCTTGCCGATGCTTACTTGGGACGTTTTCCCACAGTTCTTTTATCGTCTATTATTTATCTAATGGTAACCTACTTTCCAAACTAGCTAATATAGTTCAATGTACAACATTACAATGTTGTATAGTTTCGGTATATCTAGAAACTGAATTCAAAACTATTCAAAGGACACATGAATACAAATCTAAACTGGGAGGCGTTATTAAGCTATAGATTGTTATAGATAATTGTTTATTACTTAATTAGGTTGGAATATTTGGTTGTAATGTTACGCACAATCGAATAAGCTAGTATCCTTCTGTCAAGAACCAAGCTAGCAACCTGAAGGTTGTGGGTTCAAGTCTTGTTGGAGACATATAATTTGTGAGATAAGTGGTGTAGGTTGAAAAAATTTGCCATTCAAAAAAAAAAAAAAAAAGAAGGAAAAAAAAAAAAAGAAAAAAAAAAGGTATAACAGGTTAGTTTAGGATACACAAGTATATAGGGAGTATAGGTTTTATTAAGCGGCATATGATATTATGGCTCATTATTGATAACAGGGCCTGATTCTCTTAACATTGTCTAGTATGGCTCCGAGCTTGAAACCTTGTGCAAGTCAGCGACTTTGTCTAGAACCAAGGAACATCCACAAAATCATATTCTTCACTGCAATATACTTGATATCTATTGGCACTGGCGGCCACAAACCTTCTTTAGAAAGCTTTGGAGCTGACCAGTTTGATGATGATCATCCAGACGAACGCAAAAATAAGATGTCATTCTTCAACTGGTGGAGTGCAGCCCTTTGTGCTGGACTATTACTCGGTGTAACAGTCATTGTCTATGTGCAAGATCATGTAGGTTGGGGTCAAGCAGATATCATTTTGACCGTGACAATGGCTTGTTCGATTGTGATTTTTGTCATAGGCAGGCCTTTCTATCGATATCGAAAGCCTGGGAGTCCATTTAAGCCAATGTTACAAGTGTGTGTTGCAGCATATTCTAAGAGGAATCTACCTTACCCTTCTAACCCTGATGAGTTTCATGAGGTTGCAAAATCCGGAAAGGTCCAAGAAAGGTTCCTTTGCCACACTGAATCCTTCAAGTAAGCAAATTTAATTACTTGTTTGTACCATTTCAGCAGTGAAAAAGATTCAAGATTTTCACCCAGCATATGTATTTAGGACTTATTACAAACTCCCGTAATGATACACACAATAGAAGTAATTATAAGTTCGTATAATAAATAGGAAAAAAGTACTTCAGTACGTCAAGTTAGATACATTTTTAGACCATTATCCTTTAAAATAAGCAGATGACAACCTCTACTTTAAAGTCCTTATTTACTCTAAGTAAGCAGATAAGGGGTTTTATCCACACACCAAAAACTGTTATGTGCTTAACAAATTACATTAATAAGAAAGTCCAAACACCCTTACATCACGATAAACTTCTTTACACTATAATCTCTCTCACGATAATTCCAAAAATGGTTGTTTAAAATGACGTACAGGTTTCTTAATAAAGCTGCAATAATAGATGAACAAGATTTTGCTGACAAGAAACAAAAAGATCCATGGAGACTATCAACTGTTACAAGGGTAGAGGAAATGAAGCTACTTCTGAACATGATCCCAATTTGGCTAACTTCACTATCATTCGGTATATGCTTAGCACAAGCCACAACATTCTTCATCAAACAAGGTGTGTTACTAAACCGTAAGATCACCCATCAGTTCACCCTACCACCAGCCTCAATCTACGGCCTAACAGCCTTGGGAGTGATATGTACAGTAACTGTTTACGACAGATTACTAGTCCCTTTATTAAGAAGGATAACAGGTACCGAAAGAGGGATCAATATCCTCCAAAGAATAGGAATTGGGATGGTGCTTTCTGTAGCAACAATGTTCGTGTCTGCTATTGTTGAAAAAAAGCGGCTAGCCATCGTGAAAAATGATCCTTTACATGGCTCAGCCACCATGAGTGTCTTTTGGTTAGCACCCCAGTTCATAATGTTAGGAATTGCTGATGGATTTACTATAGTTGGGCTTCAAGAATACTTTTATGATCAAGTTCCTGATTCCATGAGAAGCATGGGAATAGCATTGTACTTAAGTGTGATTGGGACTGGAAACTTCCTGAGTAGTTTATTGATCACAATCGTTGATCATGCGAGTACGAAAATTTCTGGAAAGAGTTGGTTTGGGAAAAATTTGAACAGCAGCCATGTTGACTACTTCTATTTATTCTTGGGTACTATCGCTGCAGCAAATCTGTGTGTATATGTGTTTATAGCAAGACGATACTCATACAAGAATGTGCAGAAAAAGGCCGACATGGCTGTGGGCGATCACCAAGGTGACAACCATAGTGCAAGAATTTGATTCATACAAACATATGAATTTGCAATCATGAGGTTATGAGGATATGTATGTTAGGGGTGATTATAAATAGAAAAGAGACTTTGTGTGAGAAATCAATAGCTGTGAATAAAAGGATACACTTCATGTAATCCTTGTAATAATGCCCTCTCCCACTTTGTAATCTTTTGCTTGTTTTCTTATATACTTGCCGTTCCAAAAAAAAATTACACTTCATGCATATAACTTTAGTTGAGAAAAACATTAGTATCTGGAAAATTTTGAAGTATTCTTGTCCAACTAGCTGCATTGCAAGGCGTGTCCTGGTGAGATCTAAAGGATACTTAGCTGTAGCAGCACAAGGTTATTCCCGACATTCCACGCCTACAGGGTGGATATATACAAGCATCTGTAGCGTTTCACCATTGTTTCCAATAATTGGAATCGACTTTACAAACTGATAATTATAGAATCAAGTTAGTACTCATTCTACATGAAAGCGTCATCATTGATTAAGAAAAACTTGATTTGCTGCTTATTGGAATAGGAGTTAACTGCTGTTTAAGGAAGACTATGAGCAATAGTAACCAGATTTCCTTTCCAAAAGGGTTTGAAACCCTCTAGCAATATGTAGACACTGCCTCGGTCCATATACAAGGCTTGCTCAACAGCGCCACCTCATAATGCATATATACCTTGCACTAAAGGAATTCAATAAAGACCATCGATCAATCTATGACTTACACAATAGTAAAGTTACCTGAAGGCATACACTATAGAGAGATAAGGTTGAGTCGATGTACAATGATCAAAAATACAAGATATGATCGAAGTGGAAAAAAAAGTGGTAAGCATACAGACCTATTCAACGGTAATTAATCGAGAAGGTGCAACTACGTTATTTAACATAAGTCACATCTGACAGAAAAGTTAGTTTATGCGCAATCCTAATTATTATTTTCAAATAAACCTAGTCCAATTCTTTTAGGGAATGGCCAGTGGTATAGCCGTGATAGAGCATGCAAAGGTAAACTTATGCATTCTGTGCAATAAGGCACTCGAAATTCTAGATCGGATCTTTGATACATTCGCTCTTACACATTACTTTCAAGGATTATCCCTACCCTCTGGTTTCCTAAACAAGTTACACGCTTGGTATCTTCTAGTATCGCTTCAGATAAGATAAAGGTTAGAATGTGTAAAGGCAAAATTAACAAAGCACTCTTCAGTGTATACCTAATAATGTTTCTACACTAAGTTAACAATTAGACCAGTGATAAAAATTATTCTAATCATAAACAATGCCAAAATCTTGATTACCTATTCTAGTCTATGATTTACACATATTTGTAAATCGCAACATTGATATCCCCGTCAAAGTCTGAAACTCAACTTTTTTGTCGTTTAGCGACCTTTGGCGAGGACATTGGTGTCCTCGCCAAAGGTCCGTCGCCCGTCCTCCTTTTTGTAGGGTAGTGGATCTCAAGTAGGATACAAATCATTGAAATACACCAATAATATGCACATATGTTACATGTGAAAATGATAATAGCTACAAATGGAATAGTTACATATACAAGACCTTAATGCTCTTTAAGGTCAAATCGAAATCATAACTTAAACCATTATGTTATTAAGCTTGCATTCAGTGTTTCTTATCAGGAAGACATTTTATTAATCATAGTGTTTCATTTTTAATACAAAATTTACTTTGTTTGACATAGTTTTTCTCCAATTATGGCTTTACATTTCCTTCCTCTATTTTGTTGTTAGACGTATTTTGAGTCTTGTCATGGTTTCGTAAATTGAGGGAATATCAATCTTGTCAAAGACTTGAAAGATGCCACAAAATTACATTTTTTTCTCGCTAAATATTACACTATAGAACCTAACTTAAAGGTAGAATTTCCCGAAAGAATAAAATAGTTGATTATGACCATCAGTAATTACAAACCACAAGTTTAGAAAATGAATTGCTATTAAAGGAATGATGCATGTTTCTTTTGTCTCCCGTTTTGTTTCTTTCAACTCGTTTGAAACTTGAAACACACACACACATACATGATACGTGTTAACTTATTAATACAGATCCAGTTATAAATTCTGCTTTTATTTTCGATTGTATAGTAAAACCGTGTTTGTTGCTTTGAAATTAAATGGTGATCATCAAACTTCTATAACACGTTCAAAATTTTCGTCCTATCGCTAGCTGTAAACATGTAATGGGCAAATGACAATAGTGATATGAAACAGTAAGTTGCATATAAACATAGATATGACTGAATCTTTAAATTTATAAATTCGTTATTCAGTAGGTCCCTTTAAAAAAAACACAATTGTCGACTAAAGTTTTTTACTGGTTTTACTTTTGTTGATATAGACCAAAATAAATAAATTCGTGTCATATACACCTTTCTTCATTTCATCACATCGATTTATATCACGAGGTTAAATAACATTTTCATATTCTTAAGAGAACAACGGGCTGCTCATTATAGCCCAAAATACACATGCACTTGTGCCCCCAAGGGTGTGAATATGACTGATTACGAAAGAAATGTGATAGAACAAAAGCTAAGTGGCAACATACATTATTTCAACTATCTTTTACTATACCTACCTAATTTAGCACGTCGAATCTGCAATTTTTATTCATTTTGACGCATGCACTAGAAAACTGAATGTGAACAGCTTGATATATGTAAAAGAGCAACAAGTCCCCTTCGAATCATTTGTATGGTCCTAGGAGAATATATGAATTGAAGCTTGAACAACAAGACTTGTATAGTCGTATCTGCATATGTTCCTTGTATCAAATGCCACTGTCACTATCATACTTCTTAAAATCTGGGGAAAATGTGCTGGTTACTCAACTCCAAAGTTTTTTACTAGGGTTTTCTAATTGTTATAGTTTCTTCAAAAAATTATTAATTACTATTATGGAAAATTCAACTTAGTCGATAAAGCGATGTGTATTTTTAATAGCCGAGGGGAGCTTTACAAAAAAACTATGAATTAGCGAGAAGCTAGCTTATTACAACAAGGTGATACATCACATTTATTGGAAAACAGTCGTGGTCACCAAAGATCACACAATCTTTTGCACCAACAGTTGCCCAATTTAGAGCTGAAAATTCTAGGGCATCGGCTTCTCCAAGTCAGCCAAACTATGGTGAAAATGATTACTTTGAAGCATGTCGATATAGATACTGAAAGGCCAACATCCAATTTAGAAAGATAAGAAGTATTCCGTGAATAAATTGATAATAGCAAATATATCTCCGCACATTTTAAGTATGACTTAATTTCAACGAATTAAGTGTTTAAACAAATAATTAGCTTTGTAACTAATTAACCTTAAAATTAAGTATAGAAAAATAAGAAATATCTTTACCTTTAGAAATTTGCCACGGATTAATGTAGGATTGCGTATCGGGAAAGAATTGAAAAATCCAAGTATAGAAACGAATGTGTGCATGATGACTAGTGTGGTAGTCAAAAAATAAAAGATTGAAAAAATGTAAATAATAGTTTACAAGTACAAAATTTATTTTTCGTTCAAAAAAAAACAAGTACAAAAGGTTTTCTTAAAAAAAAATTAAAGTACAAAAAGTATATTTGCTACAGCGACGTATACAGTAGTCATCGCAGTGCATATTGACCAAAAAAATGTTCGGACAAAAGTGTCCTCGTGTGATTTGCACGTGAAGACCGAGATAACAAGAAACCCTAACGCTCGTTTAAAAATTGGACCACTGGCCTAATATTTTCAAAATAATGCACTAACGACGTAAGATTTTGCGTTTTTGGATTTCGTATGAAACCTGGCCAAACCACAGGGACTAACGGTGTAATTTACTCTAAAAATTATTAATTACGATTATGGAAAATTCAAGTTAGTCGATAAAGCGATGTGTATTTTTAGTAGCCGAGGGAGCTTTACGAAAATACTATGAACTAGTGAGAAGCTAGCTTATTACAACAAGGTGATACGTCACGTTATTGGAGAACAGTCGTGGTCACCAAAGATCACACAATCTTTTGCAACTACAGTTGGCCAATTTAGAGCTGAAAATATTAGGTCTGCTTCTCCAAGTCAGCCAAATTATGGCGAAAATGATCACTTTGAAGCATGCATGCCGATATAAATACTGAAAGGCAAACATCCGATTTAGAAAGATAAGAAGTATTCCCTAAATAAATTGATGGTAGCAAATATATTTCCGCACATTTTAATTATGACTTAATTTCAACAAATTAAGGGGTTAAACAAATAATTAGATTTATAACTAATTAACCTTAAATTCAAGTATAGAAAAATAAAAAATATTTTAATTACCTTTAGACATTTGCCACGGATTAATGTTGGATTGCGTATTGTGGAAGAATTGAAAAATCCAAGCATAGAAACGAATGTGTGTGTGTGTGATGACTAGTGTGTTAGTCAAAAAATAAAAAATTGAAGGAATGTAAATAATAGTTTACAAGTACAAAATCTATTTTCGTTCAAAAGAAACAAGTACAAAAGGTTTTCTTTAAAAAAATTAAAGTACAAATAGTACATTTGCTATAGTGACGTGTACAGTAGTCATCGCAGTGCATATTGACAAAAAAATGTTCAGACAAAAGTGCCCTCGTGTGATTTGCACGTGAAGACCGAGATAACAAGAAACCCTAACGATCGTTAAAAAATTGGACCACCGGCGTAATATTTTCAAAATCATGGACTAACGATGTAAGATTTTGCTTTTTTCAATGTCGTATGAAATCTGGCCAAACCACAGGGACTAATGGTGTAATTTACTCTAAAAATTATTAACTACGATTATGGAAAATTCAACTGAGTCGATAAAGCGATGTGTATTTTTAGTAACCGAGAGAGCTTTACGAAAATACTATGAACTAGCGAGAAGCTAGCTTATTACAACAAGGTGATACGTCACGTTATTGGAGAACAGTCGTGGTCACCAAAAATCACACAATATTTTGCACCTACAGTTGGCCAATTTAGAGCTCAAAATATTAGAGCATCTGCTTCTCCAAGTCAGCCAAACTTTGGCGAAAATGATCACTTTGAAGCATGCATGCCGATATAAATATTGAAAGGCCAACATCCGATTTGGAAAGATAAGAAGTATTCCCTAAATAAATTGATTGTAGCAAATATATTTCCGCACATTTTAAGTATGACTTAATTTCAATGAATTAAGGGGTTAAACAAATAATTAGATTTATAACTAATTAACTTTAAAATCAAGTACAGAAAAATAAGGAATATGTTTACCATTAGACATTTGCCACGGATTAATGTAGGATTGCGTATTGGGGAAGAATTGAAAATTTCAAGTATAGAAACGAATGTGTGTGTGTGATGACTAGTGTGTTAATCAAAAAATAAAAGATTGAAGAAATGTAAATAATAGTTTACAAGTATAAAATTTATTTTCTTTCAAAAGGAACAAGTACAAAAGGTTTTCTTAAAAAAAATTAAAGTACAAAAAGTACGTTTGCTACAGTGACGTGTACAGTAGTCATCGCAGTACATATTGACAAAAAAAATGTTCGGACAAAAGTGTCCTCGTATGATTTGCACGTGAAGACCGAGATAACAAGAAACCCTAATGATCTTTAAAAAATTGGACAACCGGCGTAATATTTTCAAAATCATGGACTAACGATGTAAGATTTTGCGTTTTTCAATGTCGTATGAAATCTGACCAAACCACAGGGACTAATGGTGTAATTTACTCTAAAAATTGTTAATTACTATTATGGAAAATTCTACTGAGTCGATAAAGCAATGTTTATTTTTAGTAGCCAAGGGAGCTTTACGAAAATACTATGAACTAGCGAGAAGCTAGCTTATTACGACAAGGTGATACATCACGTTATTGGAGAACAGTTATGGTCAGCAAAGATCACACAATCTTTTGCACCTATAGTTGGCCAATTCAGAGCTGAAAATATTAGGGCATCGGCTTCTCCAAGTCAGTCAAACTATGGCGAAAATGATCACTTTGAAGCATGCATGCCGATATAGATACTGAAAGGCCAACATCCAATTTAGAAAGATAAGAAGTATTCCCTGAATAGTATAGATTTACCAATTGTGAATTTTTTTATTTTTATTTATTATTATTATTATTATTATTATTATTATTATTATTATTATTATTATTATTATTATTATTATTATTATTATTATTATTATTATTATTTTAGTTTAAGACATTGTGCGTAATTACACTACACCTGGATTTCTGTAAATTTTAAGTAACATATAGAAAATTTATGAAACTGCAAAACAATAATTTGAATCTCGGAAGCCTTAAAAAACCAATAAAAATTTTATTCGAAAAGTTTGCAAAAGGATTCATAGTCAATTATCTATTGAGTTAATTGCCTAAATTGTCCCGGAACTTTGGTCAGATTGTATGTTTCATCCCAACCATTTTGAAAGTACAGAAACCGTCCCTGTGGGAAACCTTTGAGCAAATTCTGGTCCCTGGTTTTAACCGGCGTTAAGTGAATTTCGTTAAATTTACACGTTAGCCCCTTTGGCTCGCGGCAGTTGCAGCGTCCATCCTCTAACTAACGACCGTTTATAATTTTATATTTTCGATTTCTTTAAAGTTTTTTTTATTTTTATATATATGTTTTTATAAAAAAAATACACGTTTTATATACTCTTTTATATACATATTTATATATGTTTTTAAATACGCTTTTATATATGTTTTTATATACTCTTTTTATATACATTATTACAAAAATGTTCTTATATACTTATTTATATATGCTTCTGTATACGTTTTTCTTTGTTATTTACGTTATTACAAAAACGTTCTTATATACATTCTTATACATTTTTTTTATATAAGTTATTACAAAAACATTATTATTATACGTTTTTATACACGTTATTATATACCTTTTTTATACATTTTTATATAAGTTTTTGTATACATTTTTGTATATGTTATTATAGACATTTTTGTATACGTTTTTATATGTTTTTAAATACATTATTATATACTTTTTGTACGTTAAACAAGTTTTGTATACGTTATTATATACGTTTTTATATAGGTTTTTATATATTTTTTATATATGTTTTATATACGTTTCAACAAAAACGTTCTTATACACACTTTTATATACATTTTTATACATGTTATTATATACTTTTTATATACGTCTTTATATACGGTATTATAGACATTTTTGTATACGTAATTATATAATTTTTATACGTTTTTATACAAGTTTTGTATACGTTATTATATACCTTTTTGTATACATTTTATATACATCTTTTTATACTTTTTAAATGTGTTTTTATATACTTCATTACAAAAACTTTCTTATATATGTTATTATATACCTTTTTGTATACGTTCTAAAAAGTATGTAAATCATATATGAAAACGTATTTAAAAACGTATATAAAAACGTATAGAAAACTTATATAAAAACGTATAAAAAAAGTATATAGTAACGTGTATAAAAACGTATGATAAGAACGTTTTTGTAATAACGTATATAAAAAATGTATAAAAACGTATATAAAAACGTTTTGTAATAATGTATATAACAAAAAAAATGTATACAAAAGAGTATATAAAAATGCATAAATAAGTATATAAGAATGATTTTGTAATAACGTATATAAAAAATATTTAATAACGTATTTAAAAACATATATAAATAAGTATATAAAAGAGTATAAAAAGTATATAAAATGTGTATTTTTTTTATTGAAACATATATATAAAAATTAAAAAACTATAAAGAAATCAAAAATATAAAATTATAAATGGCGTTCGTTAAAGGATGGACGCTGCAACTGTCGCGAGCCAAAAGGGCTAATGTGTAAATTCTAATGAAATCCACTTAACGCTAGTTAAAACCAGGGACCAAAATTTGCTCAAAGGTTTCTCACAGGGACGGTTTTTGCGCTTTCAAAATGATTGGGACGAAACATGCAATCTGCCCAAAGTTCAGGTACGATTTATGCAATTAACTCTTAACTATTTTTGGACTTCTTATTCGTGATCATATCTTGCACTAAGTTTGATAATACAATTCATCAACTTTTTTTGAATAATTCATCTACTTTGAGATAATATTTTATCTAATATATCCGCTTTCCGTCTCTAGATAGGGATGATGGAAGGTGACGAAGAATGAGCAAATTGAAACCCAACTTTTAAAAACAAAATGGTCTTTCTTTTATGTCCATTTCTTAAATCTTAACGAGAATAAAGGTTGATATGACAAATGCCAATACGATTATGGTAAAGTCCTTTAATATGTATATATTATGGCATGTGAGCATTTTGGCTTTTATGTCACGTGTATATTACGAAGAAAGTTGAAATGGAGGCCCGATATTCGTTTCAATCATTTTAGACCTGTCAAATGATTGACGGGCGTAACTATCTAATTTTGAGAAAATTTTCTTCTAATAGGAAAGTAATAGTTCGACTGACCTTGACATTCGACAAGACCACATCATGCCTCTCAACCGGAGCACCACAACGACAAAAGGTGTAGGCCTCACTAGAATAAAATGAGAGCCTCGTGATCAAGAAAGGCAAGGACCGAGTGTTGTCACGTGGCCTTGAACACTACACGAAAAGGCGGCGCCAGGCGTGAGGGACAAGTCGACCCAGGCGTACAAACCTTTAACTAGACTAATTTCATAAAAGATATACATTCATGCTTTTGGCTCCGTTTTCTTCGTAGGCACATGATGTAATTTGATAGGCTTTTAATATAAATATAATTCTGATATAGTTTAGTTTGCTTAGTGGAAGAATTGTAATTTAGATTATATTATATGACGTGTTTAATTTGTGAAAGAGTGTAACCGTTGCATTCTTATTCATTGATCACATAGTGTGTGTGTATATATATATATATATATATATATATATATATATATATATATATACTAGCTTCAAGACCCGCCCGATGGGCGGGCTAGCTCTATCAACTTATTTCAATTAGTAGTATATTAATAAAATAAAACATCAAAATACCATACGAATACGCATTCAATTTTTAAAAAATACATAATGTAAGGAACATATTTACATCATTATTGGTGTCTACTGAATCATCCTCATATTCTTTAATATATCAACAAAAGATTGATTCTTATGTATTTATAATGGACTCAACAAAAGAATGTTATATAGACCTTTTTCGTCTATCTTAAAAAGTAAAGCATCGAGATTAAAGGTTGCGGTGACAAAGGGTGGCCCATTCCTCCTTCCAACGACATCGATCACGCAAATGAACGGGCTTCACATAAAGATCAATATATATAAGAGATACCCCTATCTGTAAACTCAGGGTTACACAACAATCTAAGAGATATTTAAACACTAGATATGCAAGGGAATACATAAAAAACTTGTTTACAACTTTATTACACAATAGATGTCAAATAGTCCCCCCCCCCCCCAACCACACACACACATACATAAAAACACAAAGCAGGAGGTGCACGTATGTTGAGATTGTCTCGAAAAACACCAAACATAATACAAGGTAGTCCTTTAGTGAAAATATCAACAAGTTTATAACAAGAAAGAACGTGTAAAACCCAAGCTTCACCATGTGCAACCTTTTCACGAATAAAATGGATATCTAATTCAGTATCTTTGGAACGTTACTGTGGTGATGAGCACTATTTCCGAATAATTCTATGACACTCACATTGTCACAATACACAAGTGTAGCTTAGATATGGGACAATGAAGCTCAAGTAACAAGTTGTGTAACCAACAAGATTCAAAAGAGACAACATTTGTAATACCTCGATATTTAGCTTCACCACCTGATTTAGAAAGGGCCGATTTTTGTTTAGAAGACTAAGAAGTCAAATTGTCTCCTAAAAGTATGCAATACCCTGAAGTTAACGTCAAGTATCGAGATAACTAGCCCAATCTACATCGATATAAGCAATGAGGCTATGACCCACATATTTAGATTAGTGTAGACCATAAGACAGTAATCCCTTACAAGTACCTGATGATGCATTTTAATGCATGCATATGCCCATCACGAGGGTTATGCATATGAAGGCATGATTGTTGCATGGCATTAGATGTTTGAATGGGTTAAGGTGAGATATTTCAAAGCACCCGCAAGGATTTAAAAATAAATAGTAACCAGGAACGGGTCACCAGTAGAAACACTAAGTTTCGGACTTGTATCAACAGGAGTTTGTGTGGGTTTACATAAAGACATATGTGCTTTTTCAATAATCTCTTCGACATATTTCGTTTGACTAAGAAAAAGACCCATTGAAGTGTGTAATACACAACATCCAATTAATAACTTAATGGGCCATGGTCACTTATTGCAAATTCATGTGACAACCTTGACATAAGAGAAGTCAGAAGTGAAATAGTAGAAGTGGTAAGGGTGATATCATCAACATACAAAAGTAGATATTCCACATCAATTCCATTTATAAACATTGAGTGATCAAACTTACTATGTACAAAACCAATAGTAGCTATTAAAATCATCAAATCACTGATACCAAGTGTATGGTGCTTGCTTAAGACCATAAAGAGACTTCTTCATTAGACATGCACGATCTGGATAAGAAGCATCCCAAAAACCCATTAGTTGATGCATGTAGACCGTTTCATTTAAAGTTCCATGCAAAAATGCATTTATAACGTCTCATCGGTCAATAGGCCATGACTTGGAAAGCGTTAGACTAAGGACAATACGGATAGTAGTGAAATGATTAGATGCAAAGAATAATGTCTTTCACAACCGGTACTCATAGAAATGCCGATGGATCACACCATTGCATACTAAACAAAACACGTAAGTTGGTAATGAGAAAATAGTGGTGAAATAAAATGGAAATGAAGAGAAAATGAGAAAATGGCAATATACTAATAGAGGGGTAAAAAGTAATTATCTGGGATGTATATATTTATCAGGGATAAATATATAAAATACTTAAAAGACAAAACCACTAACCCTAGAGGATTGTGTGGTTCAAATGACTCCCATAACAAGGGATGGGTTAAGTTTAATTTCTAATAAAACTTGTGTACTTAAGGATAATGATAAGGAATCCTAATTGTTTAGGATTGTCCCGTGGTATCTTATAAATACCAAGGCCTCCTAAAGGAATTCATAAAATTCCTCTAAACCCTAAAAATCTCCCTCACCCCTCTCCTCTTTGCTCGATTGGTCGACCAGGCAAACCAAAGGTATTAATCCCTTGGTCAATTAATCGGCTTCACCAAATTCAATCCCAAGTCAACTACTTGATTTCGTACTCTCCAACTTGCATTAGTTCATAGCCTTAGTTCTACCTATGTAGTACCGGTAGATACTCGGTGCAATCAAGTGGTGATTCTCCCAAGAAACCCTAAATAGTCGATTGGTGCATCAAGATCAAGAAAAAGGTGATTTCATGCAAGACAAGAAGGTCTAGGAGATTACGTTACTACCGGGTCAAGTAAATAACCGTAAACACCCTTTATACGTGTTTGATTAGGTTATATCATTGATTAGGAGATCTGTCTATCAAAGGATTGATCTACATGGCCTTATGTGTTTATTTTTTATTATTATGTTTTATAGGCCCTATGGGTGACCATCAATACCCAACAAGTAGCCAATTTGACAATCGGACTAAATGTTTTCTCGTAATCAATGCCTACCTATTGAGACCTATCATCACCAACAAGACGAGGCTTGTATCACTTACCGTTAGATTTCAACTTTTGTCTAAAAATCCACAAAGAGCAAATAAGATGCGTATCAGGGGTACGAGGAACGAAACCCAAATCTTATTAGCAATAAGAGCATTTTTATTCTTCAGTCATGGCATGTTTCCATTTTGGGTCAGACAAGACGGCTTTGGGATTAACGGAAGGGGTGAACAAGCTAGGGATGGATAAAAGCTGAGATTAAATGGTGTTTTTGTTTTAGAAATACCAGACATACTCCTTGTGGTCATGAACTGAGCAATAGTATGGATCGATAATGGTCCAGTAGAAATGGGCCGAGACCTGGATACTAGTGGGCTTATGTTTGGAATTGCCGTGGATTAAAGCAATGAGACCTGAGATATAGGCCGAGAGTAAGATTAACCAACAACAGAGGTGTGAGGCCGAGAGAAAACTGGACCAGACGGGGGGCTATTGGACAATATTATAAGGACGTGGCTGTGAAGAAGTGTTGACCTCAACAGTCGGGCTGGTGTGGGGGGATCGGGTAGTTGGTGGTTCAATTTCTAGCTGGGCACCCATTGGGGAAGTAACATGATTAGGTTAAGTAGTTTGGTAATCAAAATTATTGTAAAAAACAGGATAGAAACCTTCTTGATGTAATTTATAAGTGGGTGTCGGGTTGTTTAATGCGTCAATAGAAATTTACTCTCATTAAATACTGCATGCCAGGAGAGAAAATTTTGTGTTGTTTATAAACCTTAGCACTTTTAACCACGATGATTTGAAGGATAACCTAAAAAGACACATGGGGTGGATCGGGGTTGAAGTTTATGGATGGTGGTAGAAGGGTGGAGTAGATAACATCAGCAACCAAAAAATCATAAATGTTCATAAGATGTTGTACGGTGAAAAAGTTGGGCAGGTGAGTTGTGGTTAAAGAGTTTGCTAGGAAGTATGTTGATTAGATAGGTTGTCATTTCAAGTGCATGATGCAAAAAACATTCCGGCATGGTTGAGTGTGACAGTAATGTACAAATAATATTGTTAATGGCCCGGAATTTTCTTCCGGCTTTCCCATTTTGTGTTGAAGTATGACGATAAGAAAAATGAAAAACCATTCCATTTTTGTTGCAAGTATGAGGTTTTTTATTTGGGATACATTGATTGCAGGGTGGATCTTGTTTTCAGCCATTAGAGATATCAAGAACAAAGGAAAAAAAATAAAAATAAAAAATAAATAAATAGCAGAGATGTGAAGAATTAGGATTGGTTGTTTTATTGGCCCAATACTATGAAAGAGTGTAATTGTTGACTTCTTACTCATTGATCACGTAGTACATATACAAGGTGTATCTCTATCGGTAAACTAGGGTTACATAACAACCTAAGAGATATTTAAGAACTAGATATACAAAAGAATACATAACAAACTTATCTCTAAGTTTGTTACAAAAGATATGTCTAATAATTTAGAATGGAAAATAAACAAAATTTCCCTAATGTAGACATCTAGGGTTTTTGAATTCCCCTAATGGGCTGAACTTTGTAATCATTAACTTCCAACCCGATAACCTAATCAACCAAACCTGACCAACCCACAACCCGGCAACCTGATTCCTTATAGGGTTAGGATTTAATTTTTGAAAACTCGATATATCTGATCTTATAAGCTCTCACCCCTACCCGATAATACAATTGACGCCCCTACTTGTGTGCCAAGAATGACGTCACAATTTCCTTGCCATATTTATATAAATTTCAATTCCCCTTGATCGGATGTGAATATGTGATTCTACCTCTCACATGCCTTTGACCTTCTAACAAACAAATGCACTGTATTTCCTGACATATTTCTAACCATGAAAACTACATTAACAATCTTCTAGTATTACTTCAGATAAGCTAAGAGTTAAAACGTACAAAGGCAAAACCTTGATTAACTATTCCTAGCCACTGCACTCCTCCAAAAAACTCATTTTGGCAGCAAGTATCGATCCAACAAGTTTAACACACTTTAATTATCGTCAATGTTCAACAAAGAGGTTTGCTTTTTTTGTCAGAATTTCAAGATCTTTGCGTTTGGTTCAAGTTCATAATTTAGTAATATTCTTAAAAACAATTTACTAATTACTACTACTGATCACATAAGCGTATTAGTTCAACATCATAATATTCATTCCTGCATTAAACACTTGCACGTTGATCACAATATTAGGAATAATTTCAATTGAAAAACAATATTATTACATGTCCATTAAATCTTGTAAGGATTGCATGTCGATCAATAAAAAGAAAACAAAGGCATGCATAGTATATATATTGTTTGGTGGGATACAATGAAGTCTTGTTGTAATCTCCTCCAAGTTGACCTGATCACGAAAACAATGATCATGGTTTGACCTTTTATAATCATGTTTAGTGGTTATGGTTGGGGTGTTATTGGTGATTTGGTGATCCCAACTAAGTATATTTTAATTTTAAAAATAGAATTTAAAGTCAAAGCCACCATACCTTTTTATATGCATTTTTGACCAAGAAAATCCATGGTCTACAAACTTTATTTAAGTCCCACTAAACTAGGGTTTCTTCTTGTTAATTGCGAAATAGGTGTCTAGTTTCTATTGTTTTGAACCCACGGTGATCAAATATGCAAATAATAACTATCATTGTTTTGAACCCACAGAAAGTCAAACACCTACTCAATGCCTTAATATAAGTCTACAAGATAAGAAATAATTAAAACAAAAATTAGTTTGTTCAAAAAAAATAATAAATAACGGTGGTGAAAATTGATACAGAAAATTTTCATATTTTTATGTGTTAGTTGATTAACCACATGTTTTAGTGGTCTTTTTATATTTTTTCTGCTCAAACCTATACGATCCCATATAACTTTTAATAATGTATATTCTCTCCTTCTAATACTCAACTTTATATAAATAATAAATAGTATATACATTTCTAGAACACTGGATAGTGGGTGACTAGGTGGGGATTAAACACACTAATTAAGGTGAAATGTAACAATGATTTCTTTCAAAATAAAAATAAAATTTTTAACAATGGAAGACATCGATGGTGCGTTAATAATCAAGTGAATCTCTAGTAGTAATATCTTAATAAAGTACGTGAAGAACGTTATAAATTTTTAATATTCCTCGAGTGGATCCTAAACTTCCTTCATTTTCAAAACATATTTGCATACATATTCATATTCCATATCATTATGGCTTTCCAGTCGGATCCTAGGCCTTGATATGATGACCAATAACTAGTTCTTTGAAAGTATTGTTTCTCACGTCTCATAATCACTACATATAATTAGGCAAACTTAGCTTCATAAATCTGAACAATATGTTACATGTGACCTAATATTAAGAAAATACATATAACTTTAATTATAGGGTGAGAATGGGTCGGTTTGGGTCAATTTTGCCCAATACCAGAACCAAACTGTGACTCTGCGAGTTTGGTTTTGAGTTTCCAAAAATCGAAACCTATCATATTTTACGAGGATTACCTATACCAGCTTTTGGTTTTCTTGTTTGGTTACATGCGATTTCAGGATTTCCCTCGTGTTTTGTTGATTTGAATTTTGGTTTGTTAAAGAACTCACCCAATTTGAACTTAAATACCAATTTGTTTCAACGGGTTCAATTTTTTTGGTTTTTTTTCTTCTTGTTATTTCGGTTTTCCCATTTGTGACCAAATTAAAAAAAAAAAAAAAAAAAAAAAAAAAAAAAAAAAAAAAGTGACGGATACAATTTGACTAGAAAACCAAAACTATATAGCTAATATATATATATATATATATATATATATATATATATATATATATATATATATATATATTATAAAGCATGAATAACTACTATTAATAGAATACTTAAAATTAAGCATTACACATTTCAATGCTAAAAGTACAAGTAATTCAAGACAATTAGACATTTAATACAATAAATGAGATATAATTAGACATGTACAAGTTTAGTAGCTTCATGTACACACCACTTTGTCTTTGTCATTAAAATTTAAAATTAATGACTTAAAATTGAATTATGTACATTAAATACAATTAATTAAATAGTCAATAAATACAATTAATACATTTATTAAAACACCCCTTACATAAGAAATACAAATTATCTAGCATGTATTGTACAACCAACTTAAACACAATTCCTGCATTAAATGTCACTAATACAAATAATAAAGCATATGATACAAATCTTTAAGCCTGAACGGGCAATGGGCCAAATGGGCTCGAGCCCGAACGGGCACGGGTCAAACAGGCTCGAGCCCGAACGGACACGAGCTAAACGAAATTTTTGATATCCGTAAATTTATTGTCAAAAAAAATATACTACCTCCGTCCCAAATTATAAGTCCATTTCTGATTTTTCAAAGTCTATTCTTTTCGACTTTGATCTTAATTATTTATTTTCATGTTATATAATACTTGATGAAAAGTATACCAACGCAAATTCATTTAAAACACAAGTCCATTTACATATTTTGCATAAAGTATTATATAACACGACAAAAAATAATTAAGGTCAAATTTGGAATAGAAAGACTTTGAAAATGTCAAAATGGACTTATATTTTTGAACGAAGGGATTAATAAACTAAAATATGTTCACATATTGTAGAAACCAGCAATACTAAACAAAAACATAAAATAAATAATAAATAAAATAATACAAACTAAGCAAAATTTTATCAAACTTTTGTTATAAAAAACTAATCAGTAAAGCTATTGCCAAAAAACGTACAAATAAAATAAATTATTAACCGAAAAAATTAAATTACAGGGTGCTCGCAGCTGCATCGCGCGGAGACCCTGCTAGTGTGTGTATATATATATATATATATATATATATATATATATATATATATATATATATATATATATATATATTAAGAATCTAATAAAAATATTAATTAAAATAAAAAGAATAAGAAGTAATTACAACCATTAGATGATGTATTAATGGTTGAGATCAAATAATGGCACAATGGTAATAAACACCAATATTAACACAATCCTATCAGTTGCATTAAGGGTAGAAATGTAAATTTGATTATTTCCTTATAGATCAATTCCACGGTTCCACCAAAATTATCGGCACCTCCAACTGATGTTAATTTGCACCTTTTCTTTTTAATTTTTTTTAAATCAATGTTCTTTAATTTATAACTAGCAAAATCGATGTCCTATAATGTGATATTCACCAATAGTAGTTGATCAAACATGTGGGTTCTTTATTTTTATTTTTAAATTGATCCACCATATGCCATACGAGATCATTATATTGATGCATGGGTTTAATGAGATGCATGAGTTTAGTCTGGTGCATGGCTTGAACCAATGGTTGTAAAATAGAGTAGATGCATGGTTTGCAAAAAGGAAAATATTGAGATGCATCAATAATCCCGACAAATTAATATGCTAGACGGAATTAGTTTTCAAACCATACATTCTTATAAATGATGCATCTAAGTTTTT
>JARVZY010001315.1:22500-24165 GCA_030686995.1 Artemisia argyi
ATTTATTCATCAAAAGAAACGTCCCTTTTGAAGCAAGAATGGATTTCTCCTTGATACCTAACATAATGCATGAAAGGATCTTTGAACAACCATAAATTTGCTTGAAAAGACCTGACAAAGACATGCTCTATTTTTTCCATAGAAATTTATTCGTTCAATAAGGGCTCCAGAAGATGTTGATCGTAAGTGAGAAGACTGGTTACGGAGAAAGAGGAAGCCAGATTCATATTCACATACATGAAAAGTATATAGGAAGAAGAATAATCTGTTTTTTCTTTTTGAAAAAGAAGAACTAACTTTCTTTGAATTTGAAGTAATAAGACTATCCCAATTATGACACTCATGGAGAAAGAATCTTAATAAATGCAAAGAGGAAGCATCTTTTATCCAATAGCGAAGAGCCTGAACCAAGATTTCCAGATGGGCTGGGTAAGGTATTAGTATATCTAATACATAATTTAAATGTGAAAAGTTGTCCTCTAAAAAAGAAAATATTGAATGAATTGATCGTAAATTATCGAATTTAACTAACCCTTTCTTTTTCTTTTCTAGGGAAGATATTAATCGCAGAGACAATGGAATTTCCAGAATAATTGAAGAAACCTCTGACATTACTTGCGAATAAAAATTATTGTTGTGCCCCAATTGTTTAGAATCATTAACAGAAAGAATAAAATGATTCTGTTGATACATTCGAATGATTAAACGTTTCACAATTAGTAAGCTGAATTTATTGTCATAACCTACATTTTCCAACAAAATAGATCTATTTAAACCATGATCATGAGCAAGTACATAAATATACTCCTGAAAGATAAGTGGATATAAGAAAGAGTGTTGTTGAGATCTATCTAGCCCTAAATAGCTTTGGAATTTCTCCATTTGAAATTCTATTTAAATGAAAGGTAGAGGATTTTTGGGATTATAAATGATACATAGTGCGATACAGTCAAAACAAGGTATTATAGTACAAACCAAATAGATACCTCGGATACAGATAAACTTATCAACGGATTCTCTATCCTCTCTTTTTCCATTTAAATTTAAGTATTTATGTTCGTTTTCATTATAGGATAACAAGATGATTAGAAATCCTTTACTTTTTTCAACCTAATCGCTCTTTTGATTTTGGAAATTTTTTATCAATATACTGTTTCTTATACACATACGTTTCCATTATGAAATGGAGAATGATAATATTTAGGATTCATTAAAAAATCAGGAATACATTCCTGGGAGAAAGCCTTCCCGTATTGGGCACTAATATTTTTTTAACGTCTAATTAGATCGGGTAATCGTTCAAATTAAGAACGGAAGCTCGTTGCTTTTTCTTTCCCTAAAAAAAAATGAAATGAATTGAAGCTTTGGGGCCCTATCCATTTATTAATTCGACCCAACTTGAAATTGACTTTAGTTTCCTACCTTTCAATAAATTAAAGAAGGCTTTGTACCGAGCCGGAAAGAATAAAATATTCTCAAAACTCTTAATTGATACGACATGCTATTTTTTCCATTCATTCCCTTTCAGGATCAGTCGTGGTCTTCCAAACTTTACCGATGGTATGGACGAATCCCTCGCTTCATCTAAATGTGTAAAAGATCCTAGCCGCACTTAAAAGCCGAGTACTCTACCGTTGAGTTAGCAACCCAAATAGAAAAAGGGGT
>JARVZY010001316.1:0-24199 GCA_030686995.1 Artemisia argyi
TTGAAGAGGTCCAACACATCTGAGCCATGGCTGTAAGAAAGACCGTCGATAGAGTACGTTGTCGCGTAATTTAAATCGTTGCGCTGTGCGCCGTATTCTTCGAACGTCTTTGTGATCTTGGGGTAGGGTTCCCTTGCTAATAAATTCAATAATAGGTGTCATCCATGTAGGATCTTGTTCCTCTATCACCGTTGATATCTCCATGTCCAAGATTGACTTGTTTTTTAGGGTTTCTACCAATACCTGTTTTGAGAGGTGTGCGAAACTTGTGGATGCGATCTTACTGAGCGCATCAGCCTTTCTGTTATCGCCTCTGGGTACCTGTTTGATTGTGAACTTGTCAAAGTTTTTTATCAAAGACTTTGTCTTTTCCAGGTATTGGACCATGTGTTCATCCTTGGCTTCATATTCGCCTAGCACGTGGTTAGCGACTAGCCGAGCATCTACGTTTGCTTCCAGGTTGCGTACACCCATTTGGATTGCGATGCGTAGTCCGGCTAGTAGGGCTTCATATTCTGCCTCATTGTTTGTGGCTGTGAACTCAAAGCGTAGCGCATAGGTGAATTCCATACCTTCTGGATTTGTAAGAATAAGGCCTGCGCCTGATCCATCTGCACATGAGGATCCATCTGTGAACAGGATCCAAGGTTCCTGTAGATCTGTTTTGGTTGCAGATGTTGGGCTGTCGCTATCTGGCTTCTCCACGATGAAATCGGCTAGTACTTGTCCTTTGATTGCAGTGCGCGGTCTGTATGAGATGTTATACTCGCTTAAAAGTACACTCCACTTTTGTAACCGTCCTGATGCGTCGGGTTTAGAGATAACTTGTTTGATTGGCTGATCAGTGATCACCGCTATTGGGTGCGCTTGGAAGTATCTGCGCAGCCTTTTGGCTGCGAATACTAGAGATAGGACCAGTTTTTCCATAGCACTGTAGTTAGTCTCTGTTTTCTTCAAGGCTTTGCTTACAAAGTATATGGGTGTCTGGATGGAGTTTCTATCTGTCAATAGTACTGCGCTAACTGCTCCATGTGTTGCCGATAAGTACATGATTAGCTCTTCCCCTGGTCGTGGTGCGACAAGTTTAGGAAGAGATGCCAGATGGTGTTTAAGTTGTTGGAAAGCTTCCTCCGCTTCTTCGGTCCAGCGAAAGTCTCCCTTTTTAGTACACTTCGTGAGTGTTTTAAAGAGAGGAAGGGATTTGTCTGCTGACTTAGATAAGAAACGGTTTAGCCCTGCTAACTTTCCATTCAATGACTGGACTTCTTTGAGTGTGCGCGGTGAGGGGAGATCAATAACAGCCTTTGTTTTTTCTGGGCAAGGCTTGATTCCATCGGGTTCTATCAAGTATCCAAGGAACATGCCTTCGGTCGCGCCAAAGGTGCACTTTTTTGGATTTAACTTCATGTTGATTCTTCCCAATGTCCTGAATGTTTCCTCGATGTCGCGCACCAATTCATCCTCTGTGTGGCTTTTGATGACAAGGTCATCAACGTAGACTTCCAAGTTGCGGCCTACTTGTTTTTCGAAAGCTGTGTCTACCAGTCGTTGGTATGTCGCGCCTGCGTTCTTCAGGCCAAAAGCCATTTTCGTATAGCAGTACACTCCTTGACTGGTGTGGAAAGCTGTTTTTTCTTCATCTTCCACTGCCATCTGGATCTGATGATACCCTTTATATGCATCTAGGAAGCATTTGAAAGGGTATCCGCACTAGGACTCGACCTTCCAGTCTATCTCTGGCAGTGGATAGCAGTCCTGCGGACATGCTTTGTTGAGGTCCGTGAAGTCCACGCACATCCTCCAACTGCCATCGCTCTTCTTTACCATAACTGGGTTAGAAAGCCAGTCGTGGTAGTATACTTCGCGCATGATGCCTGCATCCACGAGCTTATGTACTTCTTCCAGAATAGCCTTTGCACGATCTGGGGCCTGGCCGCGTTTCTTTTGTCGTATTGGAGGGTATCCTTGTCGGATTTGTAGCTTATGTTCTGTGATAGAGCGCGGTACTCCCGTCATATGCTTTGGTTCCCATGCAAAGATGTCTAGGTTCTTTTGCAAGAGTGCGCATACAGCTGCTTTACCTTTGTCAGATAAAGATCCTCCAATCGAAACTTGTTGTTCCGGATAATCTGGATGAATAGCGACTTTTAAATTTGGCGTTTTTTCCGTGTGCTGTTCTGGAGTAGTCTCTGCTTCAGTTGTTACTGCGATGCATTCTCTTGGTGGTACTGTTGTGTTATAGAGAGTGACAACTCCTCCTTCCACTGGGAATTTAATCATTCCGTGCGCTGTGGATGGTATTGCGCGCATGGATGATATTCCCGGTCTTCCAATGATACCATTGTATGGTGAAGGAGACTTTATTACCATAAAGTTTATCCATGTTGCAGTTGAGTGTTGTTCATCCCCCACGACCACCAACAAGCGTAGCTGCCCCATGGGCCAAATCTTTTCTCCTGTGAATCCTGTTAATGATGTTGTAGCTGGTATCAATTGACTTTGAATTTCAGGTCGCAGTCTTTTGAAACAGTGATCGTACAGGATATCTGCGGATGCTCCTCCATCAATGTACATGCGGTGGATGTCATGTCCCCCTGTATGTATTTCAATTGTTAGAGGCTCCACGACTGCGTTGTCCGCAGCTATAGTAGGGAAGGATATCTCTTTTTCTGGAGAGAATTTTTGGCTGACTTTTTGCTTTATCTTGCGTTGCCATGATTGTATCATGTATACAGTATCAGCTTTTTCCTTTGGGGGTTCTTTCTTACCCCCGTTTCTCTGTTTATCTTTTCCCTCTTTGATGTTCTTTACGAGGTGGTCCATCCTGCCTTCTCTCACTAGCTTTTCAATTAGCTGTTTTAGTTGGACGCACTCGTTAGTTGTATGGCCTTTTTGGCCGTGATACTCGCGGTATCCACTACCTAGGCGCTTTTCCTCTGCAGTGCGCATTGGTGGTGGTTTTGGGAAGTTCGCACCTTCTGTTACAAATATTTCTCTCGGAGTTTTTGTGAGAGGGGTATATTTGTCATTGTCTCTTCCACTGCGATAATTCCTGCTGCGTTTGTTATTTTGATCATTGGATTGTCTCCGCGGCTGCTCTTGCTGCCTATAGTTTGAATAACCTTTTTTGCTATCCGCAGCAGCTGCTTCTCCTTGTATAAAGGATCTAGTGCGCTTTGTTAGCTCATCAAAAGTTTGTGGAACTTTGTCGTTCAATTTTCGAATGAGTTCTGGGTTGTTAATCCCATTCATGAACCCTGAAATTTTTAGGATTTCAGGACATGTTTTGACTTGTATGCACTCATCTTTGAAACGTTCCATAAAAGCACTGGTTGATTCGCCTTGACGCTGTTTCACTCTTGCTAGTTCCACAGGGTTTTTAGCGCACTTCTTTCGTTGGGTGAAATTGAGGCGGAATGCTTTTCGTAATTCCTCAAATCCACCAATGCTCCTACGTGGGAGTTTGCTAAACCATGTGCGCACGTTTCCTACTAACGTTGAGTTAAACATGTGGCACCACACAGGCTGTGGCCAGTTTTCGATAGTGGCGGCTGATTCGAAAATTTTTAGGTGATCATCCGGATCACCTGTTCCATCATATGTTTTCACATTAGTGGGCATGCGCCTACGTTTGCGATCTGAGTAATCGCTGATGCGTCGTGTAAACACATCGATCTTCTGGCGTCGCCATGGGAGAGACATATCTTCATTCTCTTCCTCGCGGCGTTTTCCTCTTGACTTCCAGTGTCCTGTTTCTTTATCCTCGTTGTCCGAGGAGTCGCTGGAAGAAGGGTAATCTCTTTTTCGGCGCTTGCGCCGGCTTCTTTCAGAAGAAGAGTTTGAGGGATCTCTGCTTGGGGATCTTCTTCTCCTCAATCTATCTTGAATCCTTCTACTCCCAGGTTTGGAAGATCCTTGGCTTGGCGAATGTTGAGGCCCTAATCGATCTTGTATTCCCCGACTGCCAAGTCTGGAGTGAACATTAGTGCGCCTCTCGCTGTCTTCTGAGTATTGTGAATCAGATATTGTACCCAACCTATCATGGATAGTGGTACGTTCTGCGCGTCTTCCTCGTGGGTGACGCACTGGTGATAGTTCACGTTCAAGAGCAAAATTGAGTCGGGCTTGTAGGCTCGCGCTTGCTCTTCTTGTTGCTTCTTCTTGCATGAGAGCGTTTAGGGTGTCATAATTTTGGGATACAAAGTTTCCCAAAGTTAGATCGGGTGCGTCCTCAGTTGTTGCAAGAATTTCTGCCTCAGTATTAGGCACCCTGTTTCGGTCAGGTGCGCCTGGCGGCGCAGTGTTGTTCACTGCGGGTGTAGCTTGATGAGGAGTGGTGAAAAGGGTGCGTTGGAGTTCCTCAACGCTTGGGACCACTGAAGTAATTATAGGTAGTTCTACCCCTGGGAGAGGTTGGGTTGTCCCTGCCTCTTGGTGATCAGGTGCGCTGGTTGTCCCAGCAACCTGTCTAGAGGTTGAATCTTGTCGATTCTTCCTCTGATGGTCACGTTTTTCTGACTGCGGAGTCCGCTGACTTGAATTTTTGTGTTTTGTCATCCTAGTGCTTGGTTCTTAGTAGGGTCCCACGGATGGCGCCACTTGTTGATACAAAAGTTGGGCGTACCTGGTTATTGGGCTCTTGCTCTCGTACCAATTCACTTCTTAGCACTTGTTACCTGCGTACTAAGAAAATAAAACAACACCGTTAGACTTATCGAGGGATTGTCTCCCCCGATTAGACTCCGGCGTGAGAGTAAGTAATCGATTTAGGGTTCTCGTAAAAGAGTTAAGGTTTTGTATATCGTACCTTGAATGAGAATCGTGTGATTCTATATATAGGGGCTGAAACCGCGTAGGTTTCTTGCTCCTTACTCTTCGCACTCATGGTGCTTATCCGAGGAAAGGATATCTATTCTATGAATAGATAATCCTTATCGTGTACCCAATGGGTTTAGTTGGGCTTTGGGCTTCGTGGGCCCAAAGCTAATGATACTGCGGCCCAAACCATTGTCATGGCAGCCCACTTGTAGTGGACTTAGGCGCTAGTATTGTATATTATTTGGACTCGTGGCCCAGATATAGACTATACATCATCATAACCAATTTTAAACTATGAACAATCACATAATGTTGTATTAGAATACTTACATGAATAACAGATTCAAGTTTGTGGATACGTCCTTTCAAACTATCAACCTCTGCCGGTAGCTTCAACAAACTTCCACACATTTCCTGTATAATCTCAACACGTTCCATAATAGAAACAGTACGGAGATTGGAATGGTTTTCCGCTTCTTCCTCAGCATCTTCAGCTAGCATTTTCTTGCGGGCTTTACGTCTTTTACGAAAGAATTCATCTACAAGGCCAACTTCAGCAACAGGCGTTGGTCTAGGCAAGTACCAATTAAAAGACTTAACACTACGTCTAAATGATTCAGACGCTCCCTCGTCCCTTGTTGGATACAATTCGTATACGTTTTTTTCACCCTATCAAACCAATTAAAACATAAATTTGGGGTAAGCACTAACAATAAGTTAAAAATTTTCAAATACAAGCTACATTGAATCCTAAAAAACACTAACTCATCCTTGCCAAGTAATAAAAAAACATAGTAAAACATAATATTATGTATACGTACGAATTACCTCAGGAAAAAGATCTCTCAATAACTTAGATGCTTGAAACGGAACCTTCTTCGTCCATGCTATAGCTCTTAGAAGAACATTTGGCTCCTTTGTCCACCACCGGCCACTCTGCAGAGATGCTTCTAAAATCCAAATCTAAAAATAACTGCAAACTTAAGTCAGTCTAATTAATTACTTGCATAAGAGTAGGTAACTAAAAAGATGTTACGGCAAATTACTAACCTTGAATGGCAAAATAAACCCTCCCAATGAATAAGAAGGTTGAAACTTAGGGTTCATATTAAGTCCATTGTGAAACACATGCTTCTGAAATGAGTTAACATTATAAATCACATCATACAACATTCGCCAAATGTGTTCCCCCCACGGAAAATCATTCCATGTTTCTAAACTGTCAACCATCCTAACGAAAGGATCAGCCACCACAGATATCAATTCACGCCCCATAAAAATTACCTCCAAGGCTAACAATAGGCACACACGAATTGCGTCTTCATCAGATATTTTGGAAAAAGCCTCATCATCCTCAATTAAAGAAAGAAGATCAATGTTTTTTAAATGCTCACCAATCTTGTTTGGAAACACACGGTCGCGAAAATTTAAAGGACCAGTCCTAAACCCACGTAGAGTAGGGGTTCCAAATCTGAAACCAGTTATGAGGTTGAACTCACGACGTCCAAAATGCAAAAGATGCCCGTTTACATTATAAATAAGTGACAAGTCATAGTGCTGATCATCAGATTTCATTTGCTTTTGCAGCATTTGATGAACAAGACTCTCGTCATTATCAACATAAGTTATATCTAACCATGGACCGAAACATGTAGACCTGAATAAAGTACGGCGCTTTTCATCTAACCTTCCCTTAATTAACGGAAAGTAACGAACTTTGCTTCTGATATGGACCTTCGAATTCTTTATTTATCCCTACATTATTAAACAAATACAACATATAAGTAAACTTAAACAAATGGTAACAAGCTCTGTATAGCTAAAGTAACAAAATAGTTAAATAAACTCTAAATAGCTAAAGTACCATTTTATTATTTCAATTATCATTTTGCAAAAATGATTAACATCTAAATTAGAGAAACTTGATGAACCAAATTTAACAACTAAAATAGTCTATAACATAGAGAGCAGTACTAATCCAAACACTCCTGTAGGCTACTGATATGACAATTTGAATTGCAAATGGTAATTTGAAGCAAAAAGAGAATTATGCAAGCAGTCATGATCATTCAATTTCACACATATTAATCCAAACCTATAAAATGCAGATTTGGAAGTGAAAATGCAAAAGTGAGTAAATCTGAGATTAAGTGAACACATTGAAACAATTAATCAACTATCAACTAAAATATGACAAACACAGCATTACTAGAACCACTATGGGTGCAAAACTATTGGTTGTCCATAGTCATAGTATTTACAGTTTAATATCGATAAAAAAACTCCACATTTACTAAACAATGAACCACATTAGTAGACAAATCAATTATATCATCATTTCACTGTCTTTGCATCCGCATTAGTAGTCTATAACCAGCATTTACTAAACATTCTACCACATTACTAGACAACACAATTATATCATCAACAACACATAACAATAGATAGAAGATAGTTAATTTCCATTAAAACCATAAATTTACAAACATACTTAATGCCTACAAAACAAAATGGCGTAAAGTATCCACCTAAAAAACATAAACTAGTACATAAACTAATATAGCCGAACAACATCCCCAAAACCATAGGCTAGACCTACAACCAACGCCTAGAGACGCAACACACTGCCAATAAACTCCATGAGTAGATCGGCATTGTAACGTGCCTCATCGGCAACACGTGTGTACAAGACAATCCTTGACACATCTTGGTAACGGGCTAGCCTAAGCATACTACGACCATGGGCAGCCACGGTCAAGCCATACACCTGGCCCAGCTCAAACAAATAGAGATCAATCTCTATTATCCTTTGGCGGGCTTCCTCCACATAAGCCCTCAGCTCTTCTTCTTCAGCCAAGTTGGCTGCCCTAATCCTCTTAAAGTAAACAAACAGTTGACGTGCTCTGCTGAGTGAGCGAGCTTCAACCGCTAGTCTAGCATGAAATGGGAAGTTTGGGGAAGACATTTTGAGTGAAGGTTGAAGATAAAGTGGCCGGATAAGTAAGTGTGTGATCGGAATACTTAAAGTGGTCGGAAATGTTAAGTTATTGAGTGGATGGAATTGTGTGATAACTAACTAAGTGGCCATATATATAATGCAAAATTATAAGAGGATTAATACATCTAAAACATAAATGCCTATCAAATCAAAGTAATAAACAACTTAAACTATAATATACTCACATATAAACAGTAAAACCTACCATATGATCAATCATTAATTTTACTAATGATTACGGAAATGAACAGTGTCACCGTTATGGTAGCATCACACACACTGGTAGCATCAAGAAGAAGGGAAACAATAAAAAATAAAAATAAAAAAAAAGGTCTCATGAAGTACTAGTGTACCTTCCCCATGCAAATCTAAGAAAGATTTGCTGCCGTCAGTCGCACATTAGCACAGCCGCCAGTCGCACACTAAGTTCAAGTAGCACAGCCGCCGTTCGCACACTAAGTTCAAGTAAGACAAAATAGTAGTGGGGTCAAATCATGATTGGTAAATAGTTGAAATGAAATGTATGTTGTGCCACGTGTCACAAATGTATGGAGTAGCACAGTCGCACATGACCAAAATTGGAAGTTGGTTAATTTTTAACTCGGTTATGGTTGTAAATCCAATTTTAGGCATTTTTTGGAATTATCCCAAATGTTTATGCACCAAAATATATAAAAGGAGACGTGCCTTGAGAAATGGCTTACTATTTACACTCCCGTTATAGCATAAAGTAATTTACTATTTAGTGAGTATTCAGGTATAGTGTTTAAATGGAATATAGCTTTACAAGTGTTTTGCTATTAATTATGAGTTTAGAATGCTCTTTTCTCATTTCAAGGTAAGAATAAAGCTATAGGCGATAGTTTAGAATTTAATCATTTATAGTACTGAATAAATATCATCAAGTTTAGAATAATTCGATTTGAACGAAGTTTGTTATCTCGTTATTAGGTAGCAAAGTAATGTTTGTTGGAACTTTACCTCTTGGAACTTTACCTCTTTGGTGAGCACGATCATTCTCATGAAAGGAAGATTCACGGGTACGGGAAGAAATTAGTGCGCCTCCCGGTTTGAAGTGGGAAGTGTGGTGAGAAAAATCCTTTTTATTAAAGTTAGGTGGATCCGAATAACAATTACATAAAAAAGTACCGTGTATCTAAGTAAAATGAAAAATTACTCTTAAAAACAAAGCAATCATGCGAGAATGCACATTAAAAAAATCCATTATTTGAACTATTCAGTTAACCCGAAACTTGAATAAAGATAACACTTTCACCCCAAATACACGACTCAGATAACATTTTAGATTAACCTGAAATACCAACCTCGACTGTGTGGCCTAGTAGACGGAGTTTGAGATTCTACAATGGAGGTCCAAGTTAAAACCCCAAAGGGGGCAACTTCGGGGGGCAGTGTCTATTCTCCCAAGCGTCCTTGTGGACCAGGAAAAAGGGAGGGATTGTGAAGAAATATGTCATGGGTTCGGTTTTAACTTCTTCTGGTTCGCATAAAATAACTGAACATTAAGGAAAAAGATTAGTCGACACTCATAGAAGTACGAATTTTGGGTTTATCAGCCAATTTCAACTTTTTGATGAAGTTGACATGAATAATCCGAATACCACTTTGAACTGCATTTATCCGATCCAAATAAGTTTATTTGGGTTATCATCAAATTAACCGAGTTCGAGCATTTCACTGTGTCTAAAGAACCAAGTTTATTCCTAAACGCAAATTATAAGCACATAGTGTAAGTTAGATCCTTCTTTCACTAAAACAATCAACTACTAAAAATTAATAATGTTTGGTACTATTGTTAACTGGTATTGGTAATTGATAAACATACATTTGATACAGCTAAATCTATCTTTGGAGTTGTCAACGCTTAAAAGCTGCATCTTCAAAATGAGTTGCTCTATCTAAAAGAGTACAGTAAATTAAACTATTTTCCTAAACAATCTCTTTTAGGCTAAGCATAATGGTTCGGTCGACCATGGGGTCTTTGAGGGTCGAGTGTCGGTCTCCCCATTGTGGGTTCAAGGCCGCAGTTGGTCGTCAGTTGCCATTTTGGAGAAGAAGGGCGAAACTACAACCAAGGTCAAGTGGTGTGTTGTGTGTGTGTTAATTAATCAAAAAAAGGATTTTTGTATGGTATGTTTTTTTAGTGCAGGTCACCTTAGTGTGATAAAAAGTCGCATGTAGGTTGTTGGAGAGAGAAAATTAATGTTACAGACAAAATGAAGGTCGTTGCAGGTTACTGTTGTAGAGATTATTTATCGTATCCACTTATAAGTTAGGATCAAATGAGAAAAAAAATTAAAATGAGAAGAAACTACAACCGTATATTTCAGATGCATCTAGAAAAAGAGATGTGCCTCTTCTTAAAATTCTTACTTTTATTTGAAATGTGTGGCTGAAATTCTTTCTTATTGTTCTCATTGTAGTTTTTCATCTCATCGAATTCCTTCCCGTCTACTTATTAGACTTACGAAAAAAAAAAAAAAAAAAAAAAAAAAAAAAAAAAAAAAAAACAACAGACAAAAAAGTATTTTCGAGACAATATAAATAAATAAATACTTATTAGACTTAGAAATAACTATAACCGCTAATTAAATTAAAGATGCATCAAATTGAATTAGACGTATTTTTTAGTCTTTTAGATGCATCATAATATATTTTTCAGACAAATCATGTGTATTTTTCGTCTTATGCACTTCAAATGTGATACTAATACTATTTTGCATCGTTTTCATTTCAAAACCGCTTCCAAATCTAATTAACATACATATAAATGAATTATAATACATTATGCGTGATCTCGATTATTTCTTATTCTTTCTCATTTTAATTTTCGTTTTCACTTACTTATCAACTTATTTACATTACTTTATTTCAAAAAATTAACAAATAAAAAAAGATAAACACTTTTCCTCTTTAAACTCAAAGCAGTTAACAAATAAACACCATCAAAGTATCTCCAACAAACAAAAACAAAACATAGTTCATGCGTATACACTAAACCAAAACCAAACCCTTCATTCATCATCATCACCATCATCATATTCCCACAAAACACAACTTGATTTTAAAAAAAATTCAATTGAAATGGATGATGAAGTTGTCCAGCGAGTATTACAAGAAGGTGGCCGTGATTACTACCAACAAACACCTTCCACTTCTTCATCCTCCTCTCCCTCTATTCTTCAATCTCTCCCTCTCCATGCGGTATGTTTAACTATGCATTTCAAGTGTTTGATGAAATGCCTCAATGAGAATATTGGGTTCTTTGATGTTTTGATCATGACCCTTATCGTTATTTGCTGATTAATTTTAGAATTTGGTAATTTGGTATCTAAATTGTGCTTGCCAAGTGTTCGATGAAATGCTTCAATGAAAAATATTGGGTTTTTTTGTGTTTTGATCACGACCCACTTTATTATTTGTTGATTAGTTTGATAATTTGGTATCTAAATTGTGCTTGCCAACTGTTTGATGAAATGTCTCGGTGAAAAAATTGGGTTTTTTTTTTTAGTTTGGATCATGACCCACTTTATTATTTGCTGATTAGTTTTATAATTTGAATAATTTGGTGTTTAAATTGTGCTTGCTAAGTGTTTGATGAAATGCTGCTATGAAAAATTTGGGTTTTATGTAGTTTTGATCATGACCCGTTTCATTATTTGTGAAATAATTAGGTTTTATGAAGTTTTCTAGTTTGATTTTAAGGAAATTGTAGTAGATGGCAATTGTTCGAAAAAATGCCTCATTGGAAATTTTGGGTTTTTTGTTGTTTTGATCATGGACTCATTTTGTTATTTGTGATTCTGATCATCACCGATATCATTGTTTGTTGATTAGTTTGAGAATTCTGGTTCTTTTAGTGTTGATTAGTTAGGTATTTGGTGTTCAAATTGTCTATGCCAAGTGTTCGACGAAATACCTTAATGAAGATATCGAGTTTTTTGTAATTTTGATCATGACCCGTTTCATTATTTGTTGTTTTGATTATGAAAAATTGGTTCTTTTAGTGTTGATTAGATTGATAGTTTGATGTTTAAGATGTGCATCCAACAGTTTGATGAAACGGGTCAGTCAAAAATATGGGTTTTATGCAATTTTGATTTTTCGCCATGACCCATTTCGTTATTTGTGAATTAATTTGATTTAATGAGGTTGTCTAGTTTGATTTTGATTAAGTTTGATATGAAGAAGATTAAGTTGGTTTAAGGAAGTTGTTTAGTTTGATTTTGAGGGAAAATTTTGATTTTGATTTAAAGGGGGTTTATAATTTAGGTTCTGAATTGTGATTAGAGTAAAGTTTGATGGTTTTTTGTTGGTTATGATCTTTATGTAAATGGGTGAGTTTTGTTTCTGTTGAAATGGGTTTGTTTAGTTGTTGTACCTGATGAGCCAAAAGGGGATTAATTTGACTTCTAATAAGCGGTTAATATGACATTTTTGTTAATTTTTGTAAATGGTTTAATTTTTTATATGTTAAAACGGGTTTAACTCCTTGTTGTATGTAATGACAAATAAGTGTGGCTTGTATCACCAAAGTGTGGGAGGTCACAGGTTTAAACCCTGCAAACAAACCTGAAGTTGCCACGCCATCCCCAAAAGGGTTGGCTATACCTAGTAGTGGGCTTATCGTTGCTATTCTTCTTGGTGCCATATGAACTATATTAGGTCATTAAGATGAGAATATCTTTATGGATATCTTTTATTTATAAGGGCATATAGTTTTCATCCGATGTGAGTTGTAGTTGTGATAATGTGAAGAGGCTTTATTGAACTATGGATATTGATTACATACTTAAATTAAAGAAGTAATCAAGAATGTAATACAAATTGATGGTTTCTCATGAAAATCGATACGCAATTCATTTACATGAGTTAGAAAATAGAATATTTTTGATGGTTGTATGGACATTTGCAGTTTTTGGTGAATGTTATGATGTTGGCATGGCTACACAACTCTTATATTGAAATGGAAGTGCTTCCATTTGCTAATATGCTAACTGATAAATATGTAAAACTCAATAACTTTTGTGGTAATTACTTTGTGTTTGGACGTTTGCAGTCTTTTGATCGTGGGTATTACTTGTTGGTAAAATCAATACAAGAGCTTCGATCGAAAAAAGAGGGTATTGTAGCTGTTGGCATTGGTGGTCCCAGTGGATCTGGTAAATCGAGGTAATTGTGCTGTAGCTATAGTTGCAATGTACCCACTTTTTGTTTCGTATCCAAATTCGTTTTCTACATATTTGGAATGGACATAAAGACGTACATTGAATGATGTCTACAGCTTAGCTGAGAAGGTGGCGTCGGTCATTGGTTGTAGTGTCATATCAATGGAAAATTATCGCACTGGAGCTGATGAGGGAAATGAGTTAAATTCTATAGACTTTGATCTTCTCTTCCAGAATCTTCAGGTATAACGGTCTTTCTTAAAGATCTTTTAGAACATTCTGTAATTAAGTTATTTGACATATAGTAACTGAAAACTCTTTGGTTGACATAGGATTTGTTAAAGGGCAAAGATATATTGACACCATTGTTTGATTTCCAACAAAAAAGACGCATCGGAACTAAAGAAATCAAGAGTACCTCTTTTGGGGTGGTAAGTACCCACAAAATTGCCATGTTAGTCCTTACAAAATTGTACGATCAATTGCTCTTATATTATACGCGTTGGTTCAGGTGATAGTTGATGGTACATATGCTCTTCATGCTAGACTACGCTCGCTGCTAGATATTCGTGTTGCAGTGGTAATTATGTTTGATATCATTAGTTTTGTCACAGTTTGCAACCAATGAGTATAATACTAATACACGTGTAAAATAACAATTGCATACCAGGTTGGTGGTGTTCATTTTAGTCTGCTTTCTAAAGTGCAATATGATATTGGAGATTCTTGTTCGTTGGACAATCTAATTGATAGCATTTTCCCGTTGTTTAGAAAGCATATTGAGCCAGACCTTCACCATGCACAGGTAGGACATTTAAGGTTCCAACCTCATCTTATATCTTCTTATTTTCCTGATAAAAATTTGCTTTTTGCAGATCAGAATTAATAACAGTTTTGGTGCATCATTTAGAGATTCAATATACAAACTCAAATGTAAAAGCGAGGTCCGCCTTCTTCAATAACCTCTATTTTGTTTATTCTATTGCTTGACCCACTAATAAGCCAAACTCATGTATCAGTCAGAAAGTGAACAATCAGTTTACTCTTTTCCAAAGAATGAAGCACAGATCGATAAGTGAGTCATCAAGTCTATACACTTTTTTTCTCATGAAGTCATGATAGAGTCTTGCTAATAAGTGTGCTTAAATAATCATTTCAGTTTCATCGAGATGTATTTAAGGCCTCCATCAGCAAGTGAAGAAGCACGCGTTAATGACTGGATTAAGGTGCGCCAGAGTGGCATCAGATACTATCTTTCACTCGGTGACCAAAGAATTGTTGACAAACATTTCATTATTCGGCCAAATGCTGAGTTCGAGGTGTGTATACATCTTAATTGGAGTTTGATATTTTTTAATTATGATATTTTCCTTTTTCATTCATTTTCTTTAAAAAAACGTGACAGGTTGGAAGAATGACACTTGGTGGTTTACTGGCTTTGGGGTACAACGTTGTTGTCAGTTATAAACGAGCATCTAAGTCAATTATATATGGAAATCTTTCAGTATCTTTCGAGACTATCGATACCCTTTCTGAAACATACATAGTCCTCAGAGGCAGAGATCGAAAAGTATGTTCTTGACCCTTCTGCCGTCTCCTATTCTAAATTTAGTCCTTTCACACATCATACATTTACTTTTGCGCAGATGGTCGAAACAGAGGCATCAAGGCTGGGCATTACTGGGCCATGGATCACTAAGTCGTATCTTGAATTGATTCTTGAAAGCCAAGGTGGCCTTTTTGTATATCTTCTTAGTCTATGTTACTTTCTTGAAAATAGATTCAAGACTTACTATAATCTATTCTGATGCTTTTTAATTGATTTTTGTAACTTACAGGTGTTCCACGTCTTAATACGCCTCCTCCATTGGCCTCCAGATCTTCGGGCACAAATAAAGAACCACTGCTTGTTGCTCCAAAACCACTTCGTATACGTTCAGACCTTGTGAACCGGGACGATGATATATCTCAACCATGGACTCGATCACCCACCAAATCCAAGATGGAACCTGTCTTAGCCCCATGGCGATTCATTTCATCAGATGGTTTGGTCGTGGACGGGTCATCCATTGGTATGTATCTTTTACCAAATATGTAAATGATATAGTTTGTCATCTAATATTTCAACATTTGTATTGGTTCCTCTCATCATGCATATACAGATCCTTCTTCTTTCAGGGATACAGTGCAACTTGCTCCAATGCCTGATTCTTTTGATCTTGACAGGGGACTACTTCTTGCTGTTCAAGCTATCCAAGTAAGCATTATGATATTGGGGTTGTGGCAATTTCTATAGGCTGCGTTTAATTCTCAAACACTTTTAGCTAAAATGGGAACATGCCAATTGGGTCGAACAGATTGAAATTTTGAAAGTCGTTCAAGTCTCTCTTTAATGCATACAACTCTAAAGTCTGTCTTTTTTTCTCCGTAATTATAGTTTGTTATTGTTATTAAACGGATTTGTACTTATAAATTATAACCAATAGTTAACACATTAATTGTACATAAACATTAATTAGGACAGGAAGTGTTTGAGGATCAGCTAGACACTGATTGTTTCGACTCGTCCTAAATCTGACCTGTATCAACCTGAGTCCGTTTTGAGTATATCCAAATAATATATGAAAACTAGATAAGAAAAAATAGATAAATAACATTTGAAAACCGAGAAGACTTAAACAGTCAAACCTCCTGAATACCCCCTTCCCATCTTGCTACCCGTAGGCCCTAGTCCTCAGTAGGGGATGAACGATTTACTGAAAGTTATAATGATAATTATTTAATTAGATCTAGGAAATTTTAGTAGATATCTTTACTTACTGAGGAGTGATGACAAAGAATGTATCTAATTGTTCAGGCTTTGTTGGAGCACAAGGGCCTGCCAGTTATAGTCGGAATTGGTATCTCTTTTTCTCTCTGTATCATTTGTGTGTGTATATTTTCTATTGACGTGGTTAGCCTATAAGACATTTTAATGGAATTTAACCTAGTATGGTATTGTGTTATAGGAGGACCAAGCGGGTCAGGGAAAACTAGTTTGGCTCGCAAAATGGCAAATATTGTTGGTTGTGAAGTCATTTCCCTTGAAAGCTATTATAAGTCTGAGCAATTAAAGGATTACAAGTATGATGATTTCAGATCGCTTGATCTACCTTTACTCACAAAGGTACTGAAAGTTTGATTTTGTATGCGTTAGAATCTTCACTTATCAGTTGTGTATTAAATGAAAATAATTGAAAATTTTCTGGTATTAACAGTTTTCTTTTTTGTTTTTGTTTTATTCAGAATATTAGTGATATCAGAAGAGGTCGGAAAGCTAAAGTACCTGTATTCGATTTGGAGAGTGGTACTCGTAGTGGGTTTAAAGAACTACAAGTTTCTGAGGATTGCGGAGTGGTATATCCTTATTTATTAATAACTTATAATTTGTCATTATTACATTTCTATGCGTATATAATAATACCAATTGTTTACTAATGCAGGTGATAATTGAAGGGGTCTATGCTTTGCACCCTGATATCAGAAAGTCACTCGACCTCTGGGTTGCTGTTGTAAGTTTAGCTTTGACTAAATTGACTATAACATTCTTGTGGCTATTATTAATATCCAAGACACTATAATTATAAAAAAAATACAGGTTGGAGGCGTTCATTCACATCTCATTTCACGAGTTCAAAGAGACAAAAGTAAAGCTGGGTGCTTTATGACTCAAAACGAGATCATGACCACTGTTTTTCCCATGTTTCAGCTACACATCGAACCACACCTTGTTCACGCACATGTGAGTTTTCATTCAAGGATTTTAAGTTAGTATAAATAATTTTTAGCTACTTCCGTACAAGACTTATGACTGATCTTTTAAATTGCAGCTCAAAATACGCAATGATTTTGATCCCGTGCTTTCCCCAGAAAGCTCATTGTTTGTGTTGAAAAGCAATAAGCAAGTAAGCTCGTTATAATATCATATAAATTTTATAAAGATTATTTATTATCAAGTGATTTTTCTTAACATGCTAGTTATGATACTAATACAGGTGGCATATCAAGATATCTTAAAGTTACTTGATCCTACAAAGATCTGCAGCTCGGCTCAGAATTTTATTGATATCTATTTTAGGCTTTCTGGAATTCCGTCTAATGGACAGCTAACGGAGGGTGACTGTATGAGGGTGAGAATATGTGAGGGAAGGTTCGCCTTGTTGATAAGGGAGGTCAGTGGTAACAATATCATATCATTATTTTCTTTTTATACTTTTTTATTCTTTTCCAATATTATTTCTCGTGCTTGTTTTGAGTCTTATCTTTTTTATTTTTATTAGCCTATTAGAGAAGGGGATTTCATAATTCAACCGAAGGTGGACTTTGACATTAGCATCAGTACAGTATCTGGTCTTCTTAATCTCGGGTATATACATTTAGTGCGTAAGGTTACTCAATTTCTGCGAAGGAAGATATATCTTTCTTTATTGTTTATAAATCTTAACTTTTTGGATGAAAATATTGTAATTTCAGGTATCAAGCTGTAGCTTATATTGAAGGGTCTGCATATATCTATCAAGATGGAAAGGTAGCTTTGTATTTCAGATTATATATTTTGTTTCTTTGGGGGATGGGTTTCTATTATATGGTCAAGTTCCCAAGGCCGTTAATTCAGGATATAAGGGTGACTGTTGTTCTAACCTCAAACTCTCACCATTTTGGCGCTAAGTTTTATATCGCCAGAAAGTTGAAAATTTAGTGGTTTTACAGATCTTAATCCTTGTTATATGTATAATCATCAAATTCATCATAAAATATTGGTCAATTTTAGACCCTTAGGTAGAAAGGCCATATTTGATGTTTTACATTAACTTCTATTTAAAATTTTATTCTTTTGTAGCTTCTTATAGAGGTTGATCATCTACAAGATGTCCCGACACCCTATATACAAATCAAAGGGGCAAACAAAGAGGTTGTGGTAGCTGCTGGTTCTACACTTGAGCTAAATGGCTCTTATACCACAAAGGTTTTGCCTTTATAATAAAACTTTACACCATAAGTTGAATACCAACTTTACGATTACGTATCAAGTATCTACGATTTTCTAATTTTTATTTATTACTGTTTTGTTTGGCAAATTTAGAGTTACCTTGAAATAGTGCTGGAAAAATTACCTGCATCTGGTAGAAGTTCAAGCGGGATTTATGCTCAACAAGCTGCACGGTTGCAAGAGCTCGTTGACAACATACAATCACAGGTTCTCTCTTTCACACTGTCTCGTACACATATACTAAAGTATGTGTCCAATCGTCTAATGTAGTAATGTAGAACTACTTTTATTTGCCTCTTGGCGTTACTATAAAAATAATATCAATGTTGGTATGAAGACAATTAGTTAGTAGTCAAAACATCTTTATACTAGTATATATCCGGTCAAAACCTTGCCATTTGGTAAAAACCTTGTTCTTGTTGATAATATAATTTTTTTTTTTTTTTTTTTTTTTTTTTTAATATTATTTATTATTTATTATTTTTTTGGTGGGGTTAGCAGGGTAGCAGTACATCTTCTGAGTCATCACCATGTAGGGAAGTTGTTTCACCTGTGGAAGGGGTGATTGAAGATATGCAGTCAAGAATAAAGAGACTCGAGCGGTGGCAGGCAATCAATACTGTAAGTTTTTCTCGTAACTTGTATTTGTTTCACTCATTTAATATTTGTGTTTTTTTATGAATAGTCTTCGTTGGTTGCACCTAAATGTGTACAAGAGATGTGGTGCGAGTCCTTTTTACTTGATGCCAGTAGAAAATAGAGATTGGAGACTTGAGGAAAATATTATTAACTTCACTTATAAATACTAGAGTGGCAAGGTGTCCTATTTATTTATGAAGGGCTGACTCAGGTTATGTTTATTAAAAAGTAAACGTGTCAAATGGGTCGAGAGTCGGTCGAAGTGTAATAAAGTCTATAAAGCCTTCTGAATCGTTTTTTTCCGCATGTGAAGATTATTGAAGTTATTTATATTTTTTGTTATCGTATTTGACACAATACTTATATATAGTTTTCTTTTATAGATTGAGACAATAAGTGTTCCGGGTCGATTTGAGTATCCGACCTGCCCACTCGAAAATTACATGTTTTCGCCTGCCATTAGTTGATAGCCACAATCACATCTCCTTTTATGTGTTCGCTTGAGTTTGAAATTTCTTAAAAATCGTTTGCAGGTGCTATGGACGTTCTTGATGTCTGCTTTTGTTGGATATTCACTCTATCAGAGGAAGCACCCGTAATTACAAGTCTTCTGGCGATTTAAAATTTCGAATTAATTCTTCTCAAACATATGAAGTTTAGAAACAAATCAAAGCTAACCCCAAGAAACATCGACTAACTAACCACAACGCAGAAACTTTATCGATGCATCCTATAACAAACTGGTACATAAAATTTCCCTTTGTAAAACCTTTTCTTGATATAAAAAATTGATCAAATCCGAAGGCAATAACGTTGGCAGAACTTGTAACCCATGTGTTGTAAGTTGTATATTGCTTTGGATTTGATTATTTCTTTGGGAGAAACATAAATTTTCGTCTAATTTGACCTTCTGCATTGAAATAAACCTCATATAACAGTACAGTTACATTATGGCTATAATTCTCTCTTTGTTAAACTTCTCTTTTGCGAGACTTGTTACAATCCACTTTTGTTGCGTGTCATATATGTTTGATAGTATATTGAAGATAAAAGTACTCAAGTGCCGGTTTCTTAGGATGGAAATCTAGCTTCTTATAGGATCATATTTATGAAATGAAAGTGTTTTAACAAAGATAAATAGTTACTTAGAATGCGAAAACAATTGAAACATTAATCATCAAAAGTTCAAAACATTACATGGGTGACTCAAAAATATGCTGCAAAGGGGATGTCCCATTCCCTTTAAGGAACCTTAACAATATTTGGTTCCTAGCAAACCCTAAAAACCCTACAACCTAAAATGTTGGAATTAGATTGCAATAATTACATCATTTCTTGCATCCCCCATTATACTACTCAGATACTTGCAGCACCCCATATGATATATTCAGTCTTGGCTTATGTCAACCCTCTTCATCGACGAAAATAGAGATGAAACGGCTTCTCCAACCGTCAAGTATAGCATATTTGGTTGCAGAAGATTATCTGTTCCACCCGCGTTTTGCAATTTCTCCATCACTTCCCCAACGGGATTCACCAATACAAGCTGTAGAACAAATCAAGATAACGACTCAAAAACGTTAATCACGACTGAAAACCAAAAAAGGCAAGTGAAGAAGCAACAAAAAATGTTGAATAGGACTTGCCTCAACACCCCTCTTTTCCAATACCCTTCTGAGTTCTTGGAAAAATGTCACTCCATTTGTGTCTATGGCACTTACAGCTGAAAATTTACAAAAAAATCAGACATTATTTTTAAATAGCAACTTTGTGTGTGCAAATAAACCGGTGTATGAGCTTTTATGTATTAAATACACATTAAGCGATTTTTAACAGGCCGGTTTGAGTTGTTTGACAAAGTTTGTCCCGTTAGAAACAAGTGTAACCTAAATCGACTTATACAACCTATCCATAGGTCAAGATTGCCACATAACTTTGTTCAATCTTGTAACAAGTGAAATTTAAAAGTTACCTGCGAGATCTAGAAGCACATATCTGAGACTAGAATGACTTTTGGTATCTTCTTCATCCTCATAATCTAGTATCCACCTCATGATCCTTCAAGAAACAATCGAAAATAAAAACTTCGTTCACTTAGTAAACAGAAAAATATGACTGCGAACCATTGTCCTTGGTGTGTTTTAAAGCATTACACATATGAAAAAATATGGAAATATTTACCTATCGTTGAGATAATTAGAGTTGGCAAAGTTGATTGGTGCTTGGATACTCAAAATCAAGAAACCGGGAATTGAAACAGCATCCTTGTACTGATGTTTGTTCCTAAATATGTCAGTACCAGGTATGTTCCCCAACACCACTGTCTTAGGTCTTGTCATTTGCAACACCATCTTAAATATCGAAATCCCAACCTAAAAAGAAAATTAAAATCAATTTATAAGTTTATTTACATTCTATATCGCTATATAGATTTTCTCATTATGTTACTGTAAAATATACTTACAGCCAGTGCAAGTCCTTCTTGTACCGAGATAAAGATGACACCAAAGAAAGCACATAGCATCACCACAAAATCGAATTTGTCAACTTTCCATATTTGGTGAGCGGCTGGAAGATCAATGAGGCCAACGACGGCTGTGACAATGATGGCGCCCAATACAAGGTTGGGTGTATACCGAAACAATGGCATCAAGAAAAGAAGTGTGACCATAACTGTCACGGCCATGACTATGTTGGAGACTGCGGTTTTGGCTCCTGCATTGTGGTTCACAGCTGACCGCGAAAATGCACCTAAAAAGGGTAGCCGTTAGATTACAAGTGAAAAATTTACGATTCACAAGTTGTGAACCATGTTAGGCTCATAAATGACCGCGAAAATGCACTTATTGGTAAATTTTAGTACATGACAAGTTAGATTGAGGCATTTTTGGTTAAAAATATCGAAACTACTATTATACCAGTAGTGATGTAGCATGATGTTGTGGAACCAACAACATTCATGACTCCAATTGCTATCATTTCTTTGTTACCATCAACTTGGTAATTTTTTATGGCAGCAAATGTTCTCCCTACAGCAATCCCTTCCTGCGTAAAAAGATAAAATTACCATTTTCAGGATAACTAGCTAAGTATTACATGCTGTAATCGATTATGTAGTAAAAAATGTAACTTACAGTGAGGGAAATGATGCCAGTGATGAGACCAGTTTTCAAAACTAGACCAATGTGACTTCCATGAAAATGCAACATGTTCCATGAAGGTGGATTTAGTCCTTGTTCTAGTTTTCCAATCTATTTAAGGACACAAGTTAATACTACATTAGAATTTAATTATCGTTAGTTTGTAATATTTGAGTGGATAAAATTTAATCATACTTACCACAGAAATGCCATGATTTTGAGCTTTGAAAACAAATATAATGAGTGTAGACAGGATAACCGAAAGGAGAGGCGCTCCTGCTGATACCCAAAACAGTTTCGGTTTCTTTATGCTCTGTGTAGATGATGATAATTATCAGTATCATTCAGTAGCGGAGCCAGAAAGTTAGTAACATAAAAATGAACGTGCGCAAAAAGAAAAATGCCATCACATGACATAATTGTCCCCGTCATTAGTTTTAAGATGTAAAGTTGATTATACTCGTCGTTTAATTTTAAATTATCAATCTACTTTTGCAGAAAAAGTTGGTCAATTTGTTGTTTATATGATTAGCCACAGCCATGGTGCTGATAGATTCACTACTTGAGCGCCGTTATCGGACATTATTGATTTTTTGAAAGTTTAAACATGTTAGCAAAATAAGGCTATATGTTATGTCTTTAGATAGTTGTACTAATGAACAAACTTATTTCAAATTTCTCCAATATTAAACAAATTATCATTAACAAGTGAGAACAAATGTGGATAGAATCAAAATAATAATTCAATCAAGAAAAAAAAGGAATTTTTGTTTCATAAAGAAAAATAATTGAAATAAATATGTCATTTAGTATAAAGTAGCCTTACTTTCGTACCGTCCTACCTCGTGACATGTTTTTTGGACCTTCATGACATGTTGTCCTTAGTAAGTCTTTGTAGTTTGTATGTAAAGTCAGAATGTTTCACAACTTTTTATGATCTTATTAACATAATTTAATCATATAATATTATTAATCATGTATATAAGTACTGACAATTACTTGTCAATAACATGTATATGTGTATATATTATATCACTAGATGCAAAAATATACTTACAATATGTCTTGTCACAAGCAAGAAGATGAGAAAACAAGACCCCATCAAGATTGTTTGCCATGACCACTGCATCCAAAATTCAATACACAAAATAAGTAACCAAAAAAATCCAAAAATATTTTTTATAGCAAGCTGTAAACACCAATACACTTGAGACACTTGATAGTTTGGATAAATGTTATTATCAAGCATATATCTATGCTTTCTATTTGTTTGGTTTTATGTGATTTTTTGGTAGTAGTTCCAAACTAGGGGCTCCCCAAGGGGGGGTTTTTGGGGATGCATGTGAGTCATATATATATATATATATATATATATATATATATATATATATATATATATATATATATATATATATATGTATGTATATATATATATATATATATATATATATATATATATATATATATATATATATTTTGTATTGTATTGTAAAATTGTTTCAAAAACCCACATTTTTTCAAAAAGCACTTTGTCCAAAAAATGTGTATAAATATTTTTATCGCTTTAATCAGTGTTTTAAAAACCGGGTTGACTCGATTGGTTGAACCGGGAAAATACTCGGTAATAGGAAGCCGGTTTGGGAAAATTAGTTAAACCGATTGAACCACGAACTGGTAGCTCGGCTAGGTTAATTAAAAAACCAGTTTTTAAAATGTATGTTTCTTTTCTCATTTTTTGGTTCTAGACATTTTTACAAGATAACTCTAAAATCCAAATATCTCAATGTAATCTAAATTTTTTTGTACATGTGTTATAAATGACAAAATAAAAAAGTATAGCAATAAGTTACCTCTTTAGTATTGTGAAAAACAGAGGACATGACAGGAACCAACCCCATTTCTTTAGTGAAATGTGTGATACCAAGAAGAGCTTTCAGTTGTTGAAGTGATACTATGATTGCTGCTCCAGCCATAAATCCAATAAGTGTAGCCTTTGACAAGAAGTCTATTATGAACCCAAGCCTATAAGCACAAATTCATTAGTACAATAGTACATCATGTATTATAACTTTGTACATTATGTCTTGATCAATAAAAAAGTTGTTGGTCCCCTTTGGACCCATAGAATGTTTTTGAGAAAAAGATGTCAATTTGGTGGACTTTCATTTGACCATTATGATAATCATCCTACGACCAGAATTGAATCAATATATATATATATATATATATATATATATATATATATATTTTTATCTAGTTGCCAAGTATCTCTCACACCGCAAATGTTCAGTTAACGGGTCAAACGAGCTTTGAAAAAATAAGTCATGTGTTCTCACAACTCTTGACTAAAAGGTCACTAGAACAGGTGTTTATTATCTCAGAAGTG
>JARVZY010001317.1:0-24316 GCA_030686995.1 Artemisia argyi
AAGTACGCCACCCCATGAATGGTATTAAGGAATACAATCCGTCATCCACGCAACTATAACAAGTAATTAACATGTAAAAGATATCTAGGGAGTAGTGAAATCTAAGTAAACACATTTCTCCCACTTATTGCTCACAACCGTAGTTTAATTTAGTTTATTTTCATTTTTAGTATTTTATTTTGATTGCATCTTTAGTATTGGGTTAGTTGATTAGCAACTAATTCCGCCCAAATCCTTCAAACCTGAGATTTTACTTGCTTTCTAAAAAATATAAAAATACAAAAAGAATCATCCCTCATCTCTAGACATAGTCTTTAGGTTTTCTAATCCTAGCGACACTATTCCTAGTTGAACGATCAATCCCCCGGTACTTGTCATTATACTATACTACATCGATCAGGTACACTGCCTGGTGGGGGTTGTAAGCTTCTCGAGATCCCTTGAGAGGTAAAGCCTGGTGCAATCCCTACGCATCAATCATTCACAAACATGTTTACCATAATATTCCAGAACATTAAGACCCTTCTCGATTTGACCTAAAAAATACTCTTTATCTTAGAAATATGTCAGAACATAAAACTTACAACAGAAAACTTAAATTACCAAAACTTAAAACCTATAACAGAAAAATTAAATTACCAAAGTTGAATCACACATATCAAGGCCAACCCTTTCGATCACTTGCTTTTATCAACCTCTATAATGTCTTGACAAACTTGTTATTATTATACAGGAAACCATTAAAACCAAAGACCTAGCTCCAATTGCCTACATTATTAAATTAATAAACCTTTTTACTCTGAGCTATTATTAGAAGATGATTATCTTAGATAAAGAAAAAGATATTAATATATTAAAACAGCCTAATTATCACAAGAATATGCACATAATTATGCGTTTACTACAAACCTTGATGTCATACTGTTCTTCACATCGACATGCGTCATCATTCATCAAGATAAACCTTTTATCGCTTTTCTGCATTCAAAACAACCAATATTATTATGTCATAAACCTATTTTTCCTCAATCACTATCATTGCAATTCACTTAACCAAATTTCATACATTAACCAATGGTGTTCTTGTGTATTTCAATTAATCTTAGACTATAATCCAACATAAACGTTCAACATCTAATCTCCAAGTCTCTAAAATTAGCTAAGGCTTCCTTCTCAGCTTGATTATAGACAAATATGACTAACATATTAAGTCCAGCCATATAATTTAGTAACATCATCACATGTTCCAGCATACATTAACCAAAAGAAAGATACCAGAAACACCGGTGACTTAAAATGATTAATAATTTTGAACTAATGTCAATTCACACATTAAAGATTAAACATAACCAAAATTGATCCATTTATATATTAGTGTGTTTGAAATTTTCTATGTGTTAAATAGGTGATACACTACTACAGTTTTACGGAACTACATGAATAAACCTTCTTAATAACATATAATTGCACTAACATTGGTACAATAGTTAAGTAAACTTACCAAGTGCTATCGTCGATGCAGCTATGAGCTTTAATCCCTCATCCATCCCTTTCAGCAGATGAGAATAACGATGACGAATTGACTGACTACCTTTCTCTTTCGTTTTAAACTACCTTTCTCTTTTGATGAAAAGTTTAATCAGCTCAAAGTCACGCTCAGGTCATGTTCCAAGGGACTAATTTGAACGGACATTAAGGTCTTAGACTCTCCACTTGCAACAATTCATAATGATTCAAATCATGCATATATACCAAGCATTGAACCGAAATTTGAATTTACCTTAATGAGTATTGAAGTAAATGTATGAGCTTTGAATTTTTATAAGGAATATGAATGCTTTTATTTGCTAATGGTTAGATATGTCACCTACTGCGGATAGGGAGCGGTTAACATTATGAGCCTCATTAAGTCGTTCACCAGAAAAGAAATGTGCAAATGAGGTCTGAGTTTTTTTTTTATGACTTAATTTTCTTTTACACTTCCAAGTGAAGTAACTGAAAAGCCCAAGTGAAGGCGGTTACTCAGCCTTAGCGAGCCTCCATCTTCTTCACTGATACTACACATACATCACCCTCTTTAATTCCCCTATATAAAATTAATATGTTCTGTTACACTATGTAAGATGAAAGAACCTAATTTACAACACACTAATAAAGCTCGAGATATTTTGGCAAAGATTTTGAGAATACCCATTAACTAACTCATTTATCTCCATAAGAGGGGTTCCAAAAATACACATGAAGTTTACCATTTTATGACCAGGTCAATTGTCACTGAAATAAAAAATAAACATGCATACATTAGAGATCTTTTTTGCAACTGTAAAATCATAGCATATACAATTAAAGGTTTAATAATAAAGACAACACCTATGATATGTATATGTATTTGCATTACATATTCATCTAGAATTATGATATATCATATAAAAGAAAAAACTACTTACAAAGAGAAACAGATTGTTACTAATATTGTCAGTGCCAACTCATTTTGGTTGAGCTAGTTATGATGCCCACGTATTTAGCAGAAAATACTAACATCGATTTGTGTGATTTTGATGTAGTGTGCAAAGTGAACTTCACACGACCACACACCAATAACAATATGGACTCGGTCTAATGTCCTTGTTCTAAAATGCCTTTATCATACGAACCTGTACATATATCCAGCTTTACTTAGAAGGCCATCAATAAACTCAACCATTATCACTGAATTAAATTAGAAGAATTCAAATTCGTAGACGATGTGTGATTAAGGTGGCATCACAACAAGCATCAAGTAGAAACCGCTATCAAAAGCATAGTATATTAGCATCTAGTTAACTAACAGGTCCTATTTTAAAATATTAAATGGTATCAACTTATTTAAGAAAATAATATGATAAATAATGAGAATGTATCCAAAATCTTCTTCCTTTCTTCTGTGGGTATGCGTTTGACCCAAACACATTTTTCGGGTTTGGTCTTCAACTTTTCATTGGTAGGAATGGCGGATGGTGGTGCTTTCAGAGATCTTGTTGCAAAGCAAAAATGCAAGTTATTATGTCATAACCGCAAAGCCTAAATGTAACTATTGTATAATAGATGTAACCTACCATCTGGTTTTTCTCCAGTTGCTTGGAAGAGGAGTGCCGCCCTGAAAAAACATTCAAAGTGTGTTATGAAAAAATTCCAATTACATTAAATAGTGTATGAGGTTAGATAACACATTTACCTTTATGACTTGGGCATGAGTTATAATCTTCGTTATCATTGATATTTTTTACTCATTTAATAAAAACTTAGCTAATGTGGTTATAGTTAATGATTCAATTTTTGAATGCATTTCATCAAATACATTATGTGCAGACACATATTTTTAAAAGACAGTTACTTTCTTAGAATAATTTTATAAGCCTTAACACAATTTATAAAAGCTTAAGAACATGCATATTAGAAAAAGATTACAATATCTAACTTCAAATTAATATAGAAAAAAAATTCCTAATTCTTTACTCGTTGTATTTATTCAACAAAATTCAACAAGAACTATAAACAAAAGATACCATATTGCCCATTGCATTCACATATAACTTTGAAAAATAAACAACTGAAATAAGCAATCTCATAAACCCCTATAAGTACTTTAAATAAGTAGTCGCATACAACCGATATAAGTAAGCATTGTGTAGTTTGAATAACCAATCACAAACATCACCTATAGAGATATTAAAAAATCAATAAACAAAATCAAAACAAACCTTGTGTGTCAGATCATATTGTCGGCGGCGGTGGTGAACTATTGTGAGTGGTGTTACCTTAAACTGAATATGGTTGATTTGTGATGAACTATTGTGTCTGATATTGCATGATCGAGTTGTGAAATAGAAACCCCCAATCGGAATTGAAATCATATTTTTGAAAAACGAAATTGAAATCATATATTGTTTGCAGTGTGTGATTTGCTACGTGTTTTATTTTGTGAATGAATCAAAACGGAATTGAAATCAAAATAATCAATGATTCCTTAATTTATGGGATTTTGTTTTGAATAATTCACTTTAGAAAAAAACGAAAACTTACTAATAGTGGTGTGGTTTTCAGGTGTCATTTTTTTAGAGTTTTGAGATGATTTATTGCCTCTAAAAATAGCAATCACACTTGTGTTTATATAGGTTGTGATTATTCTTATAAAATACAAAGTTACGATTACAATAAAAGACTTTACGATGTCACAAACCGTGTACTAATATGTTACATTTTATTTAAGAACGAACATAAATAGGCGTCCTAACAATTCATTTTAAAGGAGCATTAACAAATTTGATAGAACAAAATAAAGTTTTCTCAGTCGCTTTTATAAAATCAATCTTGACGTCACGTAAAACATGATTTAATCAGCGCAATATATTTAGATACATGAGTCACACGTTACTAAGGCCGTAAACGAACCAAACGTTAATAAAAAAGTTCATGAACTGTCCAATAAAATTTGCATTTATTTTTGTTTATTTATTAAATAGACGAACAAGAACATGATTTTGCGTTCTCTTATTTAAATGAACGGACATAAACAAAAGTCTCGTTCATTTATTTACATTTATAAACGTCCGAATATAGCATCTTATTATTTTATAGTTTTAGTAAAATGTGTATATTTTATGTTCGTTCATATAGCGTCTTAGTAAACAAACATTATATGCTTATTTTGCACATTTTATTTATGTTCGTTCGTATAGTGTCTTACTAAACGAACATAAATGAACACGAACAAACTATTTTCCTTTAAGAACATACATGAAAGAGAAATTTTGTCCGTATATATGTTCGTGTCCCTTCATTTTTCCTGTTACATTTAAACGAACCCTATACATTAAGGAAATGATTTGCACACTCACACTTTTGATTGTGACCCTCTACTGTATGCATTGCATACTTGTACAGTGCTAACAGTGTACTTTAACTATTTGTACATGTTATGCTCAATAATATTACAAGAGGATCAATAAAAAAATGATCATTAACATTCAAAAAATCACTTACAAAACAAAAGTTTTAACCTAACTATCGCGTATATAGAAACATTGGTACATTTGATTCTCGAAAAATGTTTGAATTGCATGGGATAAAGTTCTATCATCTTCTGAATTTGGTGAACTAAATATTGGAAGTCTCAAAGCTCTCAATTGGTCTCTTTTGGCTAAATGGTGGTGGCGCTTCAAAACGGAAAAGAATCCCCTTTCGAAGAAAGTTATTTATTCTTTTCATGGTTCAGATGGAAAATTAGTTGTTGTAAGTGATGGTGGCTCTTGTGGTGCTTGGAGAAAAGATTGTTTGTATTGGGAATGAATTTGCAAAAATTGATATCTCTTTTTCATCTTCATTTCATAAGAAGATCGACTCAGGTGAAGAAACAAGATTTTGGACTGACATTTGGAGTGATAACACGACCTTTTGAGAAAAATATGCATGTCTTTTTGCTTTAGAAAGAGAACAAAGTTGTCATGTGAATCAAAAGCTGGTGGGTTTGGATTCTTGTCATTCACGGGTTATTTGGACGTGGCGTAGGCCAATCAGGTCAGGTAGAGAACATTGTGAATTTAATGATCTTCAACATGAAATTTCAAGTATTATTCTTTCTTCGAATCAAGATTCTCGGCGTTGGTCTCTTAATCCATCAGATGAGTTCTCCATTTCTGCTTTACGAGCAATTATTGATTCCAAGTTGTTGGAGCAAACAGGTACCAAACTTTGTTGGAATAATCTTGTTCACGGTAAAATCAATATTTTGGCATGGAGGATTCAAAATTATAGGCTGCCAACGGGAGCAAATCTTGATAAAAGAGGAATCGACCTTCACTCTATTTTATGTCCATTTTGTAAGGATAAAATTGAAGATTAAGATCACCTTTTTGCTCTTTTACCTTTTCTCCGAATATTTAATGGTGATTTGAATCTCGGGGAAAGAACAAGTTCTTTCTTTGATGTTGTGGTTTTATGTGCTATAGGGTGGATATGGAGGGCTCAGAATCTTTTGGTTTTTCAGGCGGTTAAAGTTAATACGATGAAGATGATTGATGACATTATTGCGAAATCTTCTCTTTGGTTAAAAAAATAGAGCTAAATTTTGTAGTATTTCTTGGATTGATTGTGTTGCAATCCGAGTGTTCTTTGTATTCATTTCTAATCTTTTCTTGTTTTGTCCATGCTAGCTTCTTACCATATGTGTCTAATAAATCTCCGCCGTTTACAAGAAAAGATTACAAATGAATACAAAGAACACTCAGATTGCAACATCAATCAATCCAAGAAATGCTACAAAACATAGCTCTATTTTTTATCCAAAGATAAGATATCGCAATAATGTCATCAATCAACTTCATTGTATTAACCTTAACCGCCTGAAAAACTAGAAGATTCCGAGCCCTCCATATCCACCCTATAGCACATAAAACCACAACATCAAAGAAAGAACTTGTTCTTTCCCCGAGATTCAAATCACCATTATCAGCCATATCAAGAACATTCAAGGCGCCATCTAGGGGTCACATCCAAAAAAAGAAAAAAAATGGTACATTTTTCTAAGAATGATGCAAGTAATAAGCCAAACAATAACATCTTTATGACATAAAAAAATATCATTGTTTGCCACACATGATATAAAATGTACTATCCTTAAAGATATTATTTCTTGAAGATGAGAGTCACGTAAGTTCAAAAGATCCCATAAACCAAACACCAATTAGTTTATGTGTGAAACACAACTTATCAAAGTAGAGGCCAACTTAAAAACTAATAGACAAAAAGAAAAATATATATGCTAGCAAAATATATTTTAAAATGATTGTAAAATAGCTGCAACAATCGCAACAAATTCTAAACTCACATCTCCACTCAAACACACACAACCAAAGTTACCGCAAAGTAACCTTGCAAGACCCAATTAAACCCAAATTACCTTATAACACATACATAAAATTGATTGTATATACCTAAACAGTAACTACATTATACTACCCTTGCATAGTACCCGCGGAAAGCAGTGTTTTACCGTATCTTAATCTTTAAGCGGTATTCAAGATAGTCGGTATTTGACGGTTTAACGGTTTGATAATTCTAAAAGAGTAAATTTGTGTTTAAATTTCCATAAAATATGTTAATACAAATACAGATATCCATAATTATATTCATATGAACTTAGTAAAAACTAAATGTTTATGATAAAATTTACAACTTTTATATTATTGTAAGTTTGTAACATTTATTTTATTACTAAAATTTACTGTGTCATTAGTATATACTGTAATACAATTATTGTAGTGTATAATTTAATATATGAATTACGGAGTACTAAATATAATAAGACGTGTAAGCTGAAAAAATTAAGGCTTTTATTTAGAAAAATCCTAAATGAATTATAGATATAGATTATAAATTATTGTTTGGGCATATCTGCTTTTATCTGATTATAAAAAGTAAAAAAGATACTTAACGAAAAGAGATTCTAATTGTATTTTAGAAACCATGAATCCAAAAATTGATACCAAAGACACAAAATCAAAAATTTCTTTATTCATCCAATATTGAGTTCATAGAAAAGTGACACAAACAAAAAAGTTACGGCATGCATACATGCATGTTCATAGCTTATAACAATACCAATCTGATTTGAGAATTTAAAAGCGACACATAGAAAAGTGACAGAATGAAAAAATTAAAGTTACTACATGCATGCATACATATACATGCATGTTGGTAACCTATACCAATACCAAACTGATTCGAGAATTTATGAAGAAAAATTTACTCGTCCATCGCCACATCCAAAACAATATTCATGTTGGTGAGTGGATTCTTAAAAAAGGCTTGGAGGTCAGAGTACTTGCAACTAGAAGGCAACATGGCCGATCCAGTTTCAAGCTGTCGACGGGGATGATTATGATTATTGATTTCTGTCAGTGATGGATACTTACGCGCGATCACAACTGAGTTAATGACATCGTCAAGGGGATGAAAGATAGAAAGAACCTTAAACCCTTGAAGATCTTCTGGTTCGACAACCGGGTAAAGAAATGCACGGGCACCATGAGCACTCCTCAACATCAAGATGGCTCCTGGCGCCATGTAGTTTGCTAAATGTTGTATCACTTTAACTTTTTCACTTATGTCCATCCCCACAAGTGCTGCCAAGAAAACCACGTCATACTCCTTCAACTCATCCGTGATCTCCATTATATCTGTTGAGTGGAAGAACATCCTCTGGGACAAGTCAGGATCAGGCGCAATCAAGCTAGCCGCCAAGGAATTCGCTGAATGGTCTATATCATAGTTGTGAAAATATGCATCCTTTAGATGAAAAGATGCCAACACTATTGAAGTGAGTGGTAAAGGTCCGGATCCAACAAAGGCAACACGCTTGGGAACAACACCTTTTTCGGTTGAGTAGTGTTGAGATAAATGTCAAATTCAAGACGACTAAGCTTGTGGTAGTTGTTGTAGTAACGGAAGACATGAAGATGGTGAAGAGGGTTAGGAAAAGAGGCTAACAGGGTCGAGAAATGAGCTTCTAAGTGACCCTCAGCCTCACCACAAAGTCTAATGAGCTTAGACCTTGTTTCTTGGATGTTATCCGGAAGAGTTTGTATGTTGATGAAACATGGTGGAATGCATGTCCGTACGAGCTCGGTGAAAAGAGCATCGGCATCTTTAGAGGGTTTGAGTGTTTCAAGTTTGGAAATTTTTTCATATAACTGGCTCACTTTCTCGACCAAATTTGCCTCTTCAGTAAGTGAACCCATGTTGACACTATTTTAGGTTATAAGAAGAATAAAGGATTTTGGTTAAGTTAAGTATGTAGTTGACAAGACTCAAGAAGAAGGTGATAGAATTGAGTCCCTGTGGCATTGTCAAGGAGGGTGTGGCCTATTTATGGGCATCATAGTCCGTCCTACTTTTTTTTAAGAATAGGAGTGAAGCTTTGCTTTCTTTATTTTAATATCACAATCCACCGTTAATAGACTAGTTACTTCATTTCATGAAAGAATATGAACATAAAGATCTTAATATGAAGGCAAAATGATGTAACTACAATTCATATAAAGTAATGGGTTTTAATATGAAGACAAAGTAATGTACAGCACAATCCATATAAAAGTAGTGGGTTTATGTTTTTCAAGCAAATCTTGGAGGCATTATGTCGTCATAATTACAGTAGTAATTTGTTGATAAAGAAGATTTATGTGGATGGACATCAATTACTATTACTATTTCCGTACTAGAATAATAAATGTGCGTTTAGTTGCAAAAAAAAATCTTGTATTTTATCTCTAGTTTTTTTAAAATTTGGAAAAGAAATTTATCTTCACAAAACATTTAATATAAAAAAACATGTTTAGTCGATGTTTGTATTTTCTATTTTGAAGAAAGAGAATAAAGGTTGTGGGTTACGACGGGAAACAAGGAAAACAACTTAAATTTTGTTTTGTAATTTTTCTTATTAATTTAGAAGATAGAGGATTTTGTATTTTACGAAACATGTTCTTGAAAAACGTTAATTTGAACGTAATCTTTGTTTTCCTAATTTTTCACAAAACATTTTGTGGTAAACAATGGTGTTTTCCCCCAACAAAACGCACCCTAAGTGTTTAGTTTAACTTTTAGAATTCTTTATTTTTTAACTTTTACTTTAAAATTTTTAATTTATCTATACTACTTATAAAGCATGAATGACTCTTTTTAAAATTTTAAGATTTACAAGAAATTAATCATGGTTTACAACACTTTAATCACACAATTGTCAGACTTAAAACAAAATAAGCATAGTGTAATTTTCAGAGTTATTTTCAGACTTACAACATTAATGTTATTAATGTGGTCAATGTTATTAATGATTATACTTACAATAAAATAAACATAGTGTATAACACTTTAATCCACATAATTTTCAGACGTACAAGACAAGAAGCATATTGTACAACAAAGCACCACATTAATGCTATTTAATATAGTCAATTAATTAACTGGTAAATAAATAAAATTAATATAGTTATTAAAACACCTCTTACATAAGAAATAAAAATTATCAAACATATTGTACAATCAAATTAAACACAATTCTTGCATTAAATTTCACTAATATAAATAATAAAGCACATTATACAAATATTCAAGCCCGAACGGGCAACGGGACAAATTGGCTTGAGCCCGAACGGGTGCGGGCCAAACGGGCTCGAGCTCGAACAGGCACGGGCCAACGGGTTTGAGCCCAAACGGGCACCGGCTATACGAAATTCTTGATATCCGTAAATTTATTGTCAAAAAGAACATAATAAACTAAAATACGTGATTCACCAGAAAATTTTATTTCAGGGTAACTGCCGCCGCAACGCGCGGGCACCCTGCTAGTGTTATATAACACTTGATAGAAAATATATGAATGAATTAGGTTTTAAACGTATTTTCATTGATATAATTTTTATCAAATATAATATAACGCAAATAAAGATATTTAATATCAAAGTTGAAAAATAAAAACTTCAAAAAGTCAAATTGAACACTTATTTTGAGATAGATAAAGTACTATATAACACAATTACGGAACAAACGACGTGTCATTGAAAATAAAAAGTACAAAACGGCCAGTCAGACTATGTTGTGAGTTATGAAAATTATCCTATATGTTTTGCTATTTACGGTTTTTTATATAACAAGCTTTATTTATCAAATATCTAACAAAATATTTATAAAAAAAACTAAACTGCGAACAAAATGAGCCTAATATTGATATATGCCTTTGATATACGTACGATTTTGCAAAAAAAAAATGTTGGAGTTTAATATATACTTTTTGTAAAAATAAAATAAAATTCAAAACATACCCTTAAACCAAAAATAAAAAATAAATAAATAAACATAAAACTACCTTGACTGTATTTTATAAAAAGAAATTCTCAACACCCCCTATACTATGTGACGTGTTACGAAAACTACCGTCTACTCTTTGCTATTTACGGTTTTTTTATATACTTTATTTATCAAATATTTAACGAATATCTAACAATTTCTTTATAAAAAAATATACCGATGAAAAGGTCTCTAAATTGCGAACAAAATAAGCCCACTACTACATTACTTTTGACATACGTACGATTTTATAAAAAATATTGAAGTTTAAAATTAATTTTTGAAAAAATAAAATAAAATTCAAAACACACCATTAAACTATATAACAATTTACAAAAACTACCGTTGACTTTATTTTAAGAAAAAAATAAATCAAAACACCCCTGATATGTTTACCTTAAACTGTTATTTCAGTCTTTTTTTTTTTTTTTTTTTGAGAATAAATTTCGAATAAAAGGAGCCTAACATTGCAATGCTTTTGATATTCGTACTCTTTTATAAAGAAATTGCTTATTTTTTCTAGTAGTAGGTCAAAATGTTCACAAATGTTTGAATGAAATAAAGATAATAGATAAATAATATGAATTGCATGATACAATTCAGTTATATGAAAACGAATAAAATTATACTATAAACATACGCAATTAATTTTATGTAGAGAAAGCAAAGTTAAACTATTTAAACACCGATGCAAAACGCATGCATTTATACTCGATTAACAAAACATAAGAAACATCGGGTGATCTACATGTATTGTTTGAAGTCAAATCATAAGAGAATGTGTTGACAACACATTTAAAAAAACAAATTTAAATGTGCGAGTTATATTTTCATTAACATGCATTTTTAAAGATCATTGCGACCACTAATACATTGTCATTTATACACTCAAATACATTTAAATTGAAGTTGATTATAAAAATTCACGACAACACGCGGGGCACCGATTAACCTCGTTATGTACAATTACATCAAAGTCAATATGTTTTTCTTTACGCCTTTCATTGTATAACTCGTTTCCAATTAAAATATAAATACTAACATAACTACCTCACAAACACATCACAATAAACAACGATCTAAGAGCAGGCGGTAAGGTAACGCAGCACCCTGCGTTAACCCTTAACGTGGTGCGTTACCTTACCGGCCCCCAAAGGCAAGACCTGCATTAACTCGCTCGGGCAAGCACTTAACGTGCGTTAACTTGCTGAAAAAAAAAAAAAAAAAAAAAAAAAAAAAAAAAAAAAAAAAAAAAAAAAAAAAAAACCTTTTTGCCCTCCAACGGCTCCAACGGCTAGTTGTTTAAAAAAAAAATTCATTTACACCCCTATAAAATTAGACCGTTTGTAACGGTTATAAATACCCCTATAAATACCCCTTCACACTCACAATATTTTTTCACATTTTCACAACTATTTTCTTCTACAATACTCTTCTATTAGCAAAAAAATAATAATAATAAAAAATGTCGGGTGACAACAACTCGTTTACGAATCTTTTCGGTGGTGGGTGGAATCACCCATACGCGGGTTCTTCCTCAAATCCAAATGACGGTTCGGCCCCACCGATGTGGGGTAACCCATAAGATTCACAATATTGGACAGAAAATCAACAAAGCGACTTAAATTACAATTTCCAAAATCTTCAATTATCCCAAAACTCACAACATTCCCAAACGGAAACATATGAAGTTCCGGAAACACCGACCTCTCCTCAAAAACCAAAAAGTCGTGGAAAACGTAAGGCAAAAAAATCCAAAGAACCCGTTGAAGACGAGGATGCAGCTGCTGGAAAATCGAAGGTGGAACGTTGGACGCCAAGTGAGGAAAAGTTGTTTGCCGAGTGTTGGGTTGCGTGTTCAGAGGATTCGCTGTTGGGGATTTCACAAACCAAGGATACGTTATGGCAACGTATACGACACGAGTTCAATAGATTAAGTCCAAAAGACCGCAACAAAGATATACTACAATCTAAGTGGAAAACGTTGAACCGTGATTGTACTAAGTTCAACGCTTTTTACAAAAAGGCGCAACGCGAGATAAAGAGTGGGGAAAGTGAAGTGGATGTCCTAACACGTGCTCACCAACTCTATCGTCAAGAAAACCCGTTGTTCGCCAATGAAGACGCTTGGACGGTGTTGCGCAAACATCGAAAATGGGACGCGCTGGAAGCGGTTGATTTAATCGGCGACGTCCCAAGCCAAACAAACGAGTCTTTGTTTGGTCATGACGAAGAACCACAGCCCATTGGCAAAACAAGGGCCGCCAAGAAACAAAAATCCGAGGCCACGACAAGCACCGGAGCCACGGCTAGTACCGGTGGGTCCATTGCTTCGTTAGCTTTTGCGGATATGTTGCACGTAGAGTTAAGGTCGAAACGTGAAGAGGCAAGTAGGGCGTATCAGGCGACAGCCGAAAATCAAGCCACACAACAAAGAATGAAAGAGCTAGAATTTTTTATGCTCGACACCACCGGCAAAGATCCACATTTGGTGGCATTCGTTAATGCAGAAAAGGATCAAATCGCCATGAAACTGGGGTTGTCTCCGCGTCAATTATGAATAATTATGTGATGTAGTGTTTTATTGATTTCGTATTTTTTTTTTTTAGTATCGTTATTTTTTTTAAGTTCGTAATGTAATGAAATGTTGTGTTTTAATTAATGTTATGTTTTAAATAAATGAAGTGTTTGTTAAAATTTGGGGTTGAAATTGAAAATATTTGGAGTGGAGGTGAGTTAAGATGAGTTATGTTACCGGGGTGGAAAGTCAAGAGTGAAGGTTAAAAGGGAAAAGCTGACGTAGCGCTGACGTGGCAGTGCGTTAAGACTTAACCCACGATTACCTTACCACATGCTCTAAGGGGGGTTGTAAAGCATAAAAAGGTTAAGTCTATTAAATAGAAACATACTTTCACTAATTACTAAGTTAGTAAACGAATTTTTTTTTTACCAATCTAACTGATGAATGACGTGATCTAATTGATGAATATTGTGATATTCATCATAGTAGAATCAAAGTTCACCTTATAAAAAATTTGTTTAGAAAATATATATATATGTGTGTGTAATAATAATAATAATAATAATAATAATAATAATAATAATAATAATAATAATAATAATAATAATAATAATAATAATAACTGATCAACATTGTGATAACTTAATAATAATAATAATAATAATAACTGATAAACTTTGTGATGTTGTTGTTGGAATATATGAATAATACAAAACAATAAACATATAAACATCAAAGAGTACGCAGCGGAATAGATCAAATACAAATAATAAATTAACCGAATATAAATGGATGCGTACCTCTTTGTGATTTCTAGCAAGAACAAGAAACCAATGGAACAAGAACTATAATCCCTAATTGGGTTTAATGGTGGATCGACTAGGGTTAGTCGAATAGGGCAAATCACCTTGTTAGCAAAAGTATGCCAACACTTCGTTCTTGAACACACGTATTAGTAGCGTTTCAATAAGAAAAGCTAGGTTCTTAATTCACAAGCAATCCAAACACAATGTTTAGAAGATCGCGTAGGAACCCTAGAAGGGTGTAGTTGATCAACTAAACAAGAATGGTTTTGAGCTTAGAAATCTAGTAGGAACCCTATAAGGGTGTAGTTCGATTTCTAACTCAAGAGGAGAAAGAGAAGGAGATTTGGTTTGCAAGTGAACCAAGGGATGAATGAATGAATGAGAGGATGTCTCATTATATAGCATTCAAGAAACTTGGAGCAAAAGCCAACCCCTAACCCTAAGGAGAGGGTGGCCGGCCATGGGTCACAAAGCCCAACCCGAACCGAACTTTCACTCTTTTCAAATCAAGTCCTTCATGTTTCGTCCAACGGTCGTTAGATACCGTTAAATGCTCATTTTGTGAATTTAATAATTATTCGTCACTAAAACAATAATTATTAATTAATTGAAACTCATACGTAAAGTGTGCAATCCCGAAGTCTCGAGTTCGAGTCCGGTCATGATATATTAATTTATTATCCGTTAAAACTAACAGCTCCCACTTGGATATAGATTAATGTAACAATGACAATGGTTAGTCTAGCATAACACGCCAATGTCCCCAGAACGATCTCGAGTATGGTTTCCTGAAAAAAAAAAAAAAAAAAAAAAAAAAAAAAAAAAAAAAAAAACCACCTTTGATGATTCATCATCATACTTATCCTTTTGATTCTAATACTATGTTAATATGGATATGGATTGAAGTCATTCCATAATTAACTAGTGTTTCTCGTTATTTATGATTAAGCAAGATTACCAACTCTTCTGAACGTATTCCAGATAGACCTTGGGCATGGCCATGCAAACATCTTGTTAATCCTACGAGCGGCCAAACAGTATTATACTTCAAAACAAATTTGAAGGAACCAAATCCTGTATTGACTACAAGCATAACCTATGGACTTCGCATCACCTCTGAAAATAATCCTTATAACTACCAGTTACGGATAGCGTTAGATTATCTCACAGAAAATGAGCTACATCCACAGTAGTTACCTGGTACCTCAAGTCTGAGGATAAATATTCATGATTTACTCTAATGACAACATCCATAAGTACAATCATGTAATTGGGATTTTGTCCTATATCCAATTTATCCAGTATTGAATATCATGTGAATTTGGCTTGTCTACGCACCAATATAATTTATATATATTATACCAAATCTCACATTTGTCTTAGTTCAATGATACTCCCATATCATTAATTGACAACGGACAATTTAGAATAACTTAAGTTATTCATGGATTAAACATGCAAATATAGGATACAATATTTATGAATAGAAATAAACATAACACAATACTTCATTTCATTCGAATAATTATTGTTTATAATCCTTTATCCAAATACTAAATAGATCAATGCATGAAAATTCTTGTTAATGAATTTTGTCTCAAGTAATACCAATCATACTTGTTGACAATTATGCCTCAAGTAATCATACTTGTTGACAAGGCATTATTCAACGAACTTTGATCTATCAGAATTTTGAGAATACTTATTTCAATAATGAAATTCTTGTATATGTGCATTCAAATAATTTGATATAACCACATAATACATCATAAAATGTGTATGACATCCTCAACATACAATTTATGATAATTAAACTTCCAAACCTTTAAAGTTTAAAGTATTCTTATTCTTTAACGTATAATGCAACTATGTTATTCGTTAAGCATAACTAGTACACATGGCTATTAGCAAGGATTAAATCCTTCCATGACTAGTATTGAGTATCATCTCAATTTTATTATTAGCATCATTGTATGCAAACAACAATATGCTCTTTTCCGTAAACTTCAATGTGTAATGTTTTATTCCTTCCAAAATTTCAAGTTTGTTGGCTATGACAATTTTACAAATTGTTCATTTATAGAATCTAGAAATTGTTCCAGGCTGAGGATGTGATTCTATATCCAAATATATTCCTTTAGAATATTCATTACCCAACTTATCTAATATCTTTCATTAGATATCAATGTTGTCAAATCATCTTTTATCAAAGCATGATATAACAACAACATGATGTACATGAAAAATTCTCGTGTCCAACTTAATTTCATTCATGTACTACATATCCATTTGAACTTTCTAAATGATATATCATGTTCTATTAGATTCATTTACCGCACATGTTTACATCAATAAACATATATTCAAGGTTGTACTTATTAAATCTTTCAAGTAAAGTTTCATTCCAAGTTATGACTTACCATTTAACTTATATAGAATGTTACTTCCTATATGTTATACAACATATATGATTTAAATAAGTAAACATAATACTCCCACTAGCTTTCAGAATTACTTAGGAGTTATCTTATTTTAAAATATAAATCAATCATAGATTTAATATTTAAACATAAGATTTATCTCCTTGATACATGCATCTATCCATACTTGGATTCTTGCATTTTGTATACTTTCAAAGATTAAATGAATTCATAAAACTCTTAATTACTCATCGTCCTCGCTTAAGTAATTATATAAGAAAGAAGTTTATAATCCATTGTCAAATTTCATATTCATAAAAATGAATATGACAACTACCATCTTTGTATTTTAATGTGCTTAGGAAAGAGTATTCAATCATAGTTAATTACTTAAGTATGATTAATAATCTTGTCATAAGACATACATTAAAATATGTATACAATTTTGTCCATATAATTCTTTATGCAAAGATTTAAACCTCTAGGGTTTTTCTTCTCTTGCAGAGACTCATCTTCATTAAGATAAACCAAGTTTTCAAAGTTGATTTATCTTTATAGACAGCATCTTAACATTCATAGTATGAGCAATTTACCACAATTAGTAAATGTGTCATTATGATTAACAGGCTTACTTTGATCCTGTAATTCATAATTCTCAGCATATTAATTAAATATCTGAGATATCCCTACGGATTTATGAATGAGAGTTTCATCATGTTGAGATTTAACCTTTACATTTCAAACATCATCATGATTTTCACTAGTGTGGTTTTAGAAGATTATATATTTTGTAATTTTGATCTTTCAAGATCTTAAACAAAACTCCCACTTGCCTTTTGTATTTTATAAATACTTTAGCAAGATGAGCAACACTAAATCGTTCTCATTTGGGATATTACAAAAATATTTTACAGTTCCTGACTCTTGTTTGTTAAAACTACTTATTAACAAAATCAGAACTTCATTTTAAGACTTTAATGTGATTTATCACATTCCATAATGTCTTATTTAATCTTCTAGGTTGGAGTCTTATTGAGTATATTCAATTCATACTCAATTTTATAACCTTGATAACTTTTGGAAGAAAAAAAGTCATATTTATCTTTTAATCAAACAATATAACAAGAGTTTGATTTTTCCTAACTGAACACACCACCAACTTGTGATGTTTCATTAGAATTAATATTGTGAGACAAACTAACAATATGTAAGATAAACTTATTCCCTTTGGCTTACCTATTTACCAACTAAGTCAACTTAATGATACAATAAAATTTCCAAGCCAATTGCATGCTATATAACATAAGTACCTTTTGAACAAGTTACTTCATGTTCATGTCTTAAGAAGACATAAACTGTTATATTCCCACTTTACGTTGTACATCATTGATCAACTCAATGATTTCTTGTTTGAAACATAACAAGTTTAACGTCTTACTTTATTATAAGTCTTGTAATAGTTAAAAGACTTCATGTTTATAAGAAGATATAAACATAAATAACTAAAGTATTTGTGAACACCACCAGGTTTCAATAGTAATTTCAAGTTAATTTACTACTTCATTTGCTTATGTCATTTTATGAATTATCCAATTTAAGAAACTGCAAACTCACATAATTCCATTACATCGGTTGATCTGCTAGTAATGAAATCATGTAGTTTACCTTTCTATTGCAATCTAGGCAGGTTACACCCTGACGTAAATTGTAAATTCAAGTGTTTCTTTGAATATCATAAGACATAAAAGTTGTCTTATAATCATGACACATGTTCTACATAAGATAATCTTACACATTAAATGTATAAGTCCTATTAGAACATTGATCTCTTACCTTGCAATTAAGAGAATCCTATAATCATATTTCTATGTATTGTTCATTTGCACACAATAAACAATTCTCCCACTTGTGCATTGAACAATATCATCTAGTATATAAACAACACAACAAACGTTTGTTTATGTGATTCAATATGATTTGTGTCATAAGTAGATGTAGGACTACTTTGTCTTATCAGGAAACGCAAATGGCTATCCTAAGAACATGAGTGTCTACAATTTGAAAGTAATTATCTTGAAGATAATTTGGGCTGCTACACAGAAATTAAGTCTTGTAGCTCCCAGTGAATTAGAGAACATAACAATAACTCTATATTTTGTAAACAACACAAAGCTCCCACTGGATTTGACAACATTGTACATGTTTCATAACCAGTAAAAACAATTTGCTTGTTTTTACTTTCCTACACATTTAGAAAAACCCATACGTAATAATTACTCAGGTTCTAAAATGTGTATTTTACTATGTTTATGATGGATTATCCATCAATGATATTAACTTGAAGAATTTGGGCATGCAGCTTCTTCCTTAATAGGCCTACCATCCCTATAATGGTATGTAGCACCTTTAAAGCACAACAACTAGATAAAATAGTAGCTTTGCCTTTTACCAATTTTGCGGTAATCTGTCCAGCTTCTAATAACTCATATTTTCCATTTAACCAAATGCCTTGTTTGTTATAGAAGAATTCATTCACCAAATAAGAGTAATGAAAATTTCTATGGAAAATAAGATGTGCTATATCCTTAAATATTAAAGATTGCTATGAGTTATATATTAGAATGTAGACAATTCTAATGTTCCTATCATACCTTTCTCAATCATGAAAAGGAATAGGATTGAGTCTTATTCTTTTCTCATGGAAAATAGACTTAGGATTGAGTCTTATTCTTATGTTCCTATCATACCTTTCTCAATCATGAAAAGGAATAGGATTGAGTCTTATTCTTCTCTCATGAAAAATAGACTTTCTTGCATTTCGGTAAATTTTTCTCAATCAAACATTATGTTTGAAAGCAGAATTATATCAATTTACCAATTTAAGACCAAACCACGTTTACGGCTTTAATGTTGCATTAATACGTTAAAAAGAATTACAAAATTCAATTTTAGTATTTTCGATAATTAAATTTTCAAGAAAATTAAATACCCATGGTTCATAAACATATAACCATTTTAATTTTACATTGAAAAACGAGGATCCAAATTGACATAAGTTCATCACATCAGTTGATCTGCTAGTGATGACGTTATTCAATAAGGTACGAGACGTGTCCCAATTGCCAATATTCAATTGCAATTCCTAGAATCGATGGGATTTACATTAATTGCCAACCGCAGTTGCAATGTAAGCATGTTTTATCCCCATCTTCTTATGCCTTGAGTGATCAGTTCCCACTATCAACTCAATTAAGTTAACCAATTTAAGAAACAACAAACTTACATAATGACACCACACCAGTTGATCTGCTAGTGATGAAATCATGTAATTTGCCCCTCCATTGCAATCTAGCCAGGTTACGCCCTGACGTAGGTCCAATTTTAGGTGTTTCCGTTTCATTGGATGGCATATAACTTAAATTTAAGGGTAGTAAATTTGATGTGTGTAATCAAATATATGTACAAAGATGTCATGCATTCATCTTGTAGCATATGTTTCATGTAAAAAAACTTTTACTCATTAGTTTCTTTACGAGCTTAAATCTCCAAACTTTTGATTGAGGCGTTGAGAAACTTACAACTTTGCCTTAAGTGCTTCGTAGTTATCATGGATGTTAGGTAAAGACTAAAATATGACTCACAGGCGAGCGGTAAGCCAGAATGGAGGCTCACTAAGGCCGCAATTTAATGCGTAGCCATCCTTATACCCACTTTAATAGTTTGTCATAATTAGTTCCACCTTTCAACCACTTAATACAGTCGCGATCAATCAACCAAAAGTCCAAGATTTATTAAGTAAGCTCAAAACAAGATTTCACCATTATTAAGTCCGTTTAATATTTTATTTATTGAAATTACCCTTTGTTACTATCATGTTAAAAACATATAAAACAAAAGTAATAAAATAAAATAAACAAACAACAACAATAATGGTTATGCAAATTAAAATCAATATTAAAACACACTATTGATTTAATACACGATTAATAGGGTCTTCCCTAATATTATAATTAATCAAATTTTAGTAATCTTTATTCATAATATTTACTAAACAATTTATCAATTATAATATAATCGCATAATAAGCATGAAATCTTAAAATCAAATCATCATAATCCAAGACAACACATGCATGATTTGTCATGGACGCCCATATTGCACATATTATAACAAATAATCATGTCAATCAAGGAACGCAACCAAACGGCATATCACAAATATCCATACACATAAATTACATGCAACCTAGGGTTTCTACAAGTTTTTATCACATAATTCATCAAACCCTAATTTCCTCTTTTAAATAAAAAAAAAATCGACATTTATAAATTAAAAAAAAAAAAAAAAAAAAAAAAAAAAAAAAAACTAGGGTTTATGAAAAATATAAAAACATAAGAACACCAAGCATGTGATTAATCAAACGATTTAATTTTTATGTGTTTCGGTAATTCATTATAATGTATTAACGGCTCTTGATGCCACTATTGGAATATATGAATAATACAAAACAATAAACATATAAACATCAAAGAGTACGCAGCGGAATAGATCAAATACAAATAATAAATTAACCGAATATAAATGGATGTGTACCTCTTTGTGATTTCTAGCAAGAACAAGAAACCAATGGAACAAGAACTATAATCCCTAATTGGGTTTAATGGTGGATCGACTAGGGTTAGTCGAATAGGGCAAATCACCTTGTTAGCAAAAGTATGCCAACACTTCGTTCTTGAACACACGTATTAGTAGCGTTTCAATAAGAAAAGCTAGGTTCTTAATTCACAAGCAATCCAAACACAATGTTTAGAAGATCGCGTAGGAACCCTAGAAGGGTGTAGTTGATCAACTAAACAAGAATGGTTTTGAGCTTAGAAATCTAGTAGGAACCCTATAAGGGTGTAGTTCGATTTCTAACTCAAGAGGAGAAAGAGAAGGAGATTTGGTTTGCAAGTGAACCAAGGGATGAATGAATGAATGAGAGGATGTCTCATTATATAGCATTCAAGAAACTTGGAGCAAAAGCCAACCCCTAACCCTAAGGAGAGGGTGGCCGGCCATGGGTCACAAAGCCCAACCCGAACCGAACTTTCACTCTTTTCAAATCAAATCCTTCATGTTTCGTCCAACGGTCGTTAGATACCGTTAAATGCTCATTTTGTGAATTTAATAATTATTCGTCACTAAAACAATAATTATTAATTAATTGAAACTCATACGTAAAGTGTGCAATCCCGAAGTCTCGAGTTCGAGTCCGGTCATGATATATTAATTTATTATCCGTTAAAACTAACAGTTGTTAATTAAAGAAAACTGATAAACATTGTGATAACAAAAAAAAACAAATAGTTCTTCAAAAAGAAAACTGATGAACATTGTGATGTTATTTATCAAAGAAAACTAATTAATGAACATTGTGATAACAAAAAATGAAAAGCTCTTCAAAAAGAAACTGATGAACAACGTGATTTTCATCATTGTAGAATCAAAGTTCATCACACATAGACTTTGTTCATGAAAGAAAACGAAAATTGTTCATCAAACTAAGTTAATAAAACAAAGTGTTCATCAAATACGGATTCTTGAGATTTTGTTTATCAAAGAACTTTTGTGATGGTGTTCATCAAACGAAATCTTCATCCAAAATCAACAGTTGATCTTATGTTGATAGATTTCAATTATTCATAAAAAACACTGCTTTGGCGATGTTCATCCAAATAATCGTTCAACAAAAAGATAAATTATTCACTTTACCTGATTCTTCACCTCTAAATTGGTTCTTCGTGTTTATGTCAATTATGAAATCAGTCAATGAAGATAATGTCGACAATTCGAGATCCAAATTTGTTGATGAGATAAAGAGAGAGAAATGAGAAGGGGGAGGATGAGGGGGGTTGAGTGAGAAAAAGGGATTTGTTGTAAGGTTAAGTGAGAAAAAGGGATTTGTTGCGAGGTTGAGTGAGAAAAGTGAGAAGGGAAGTTGAGAGAGATAAGTTATGGGGAAATGAGGATAACGATAACAATTTGAGATTCGGATCAATGAACGGTTGGGATTACTTTTTATAATTGTTTCACTTTTCATTTGATCATTACCTAGTACGGAGTATCAATTTAGGATCTTCTTCATCTTTGTATACGGTATACCAATATAACACGAAAGAGGTTATACTTTTTCATTTAATGCATCAACATACAAATATTGACAAATACAATGCTCGGTGTAATAAGAAGTGCATCCACCATCGACATTTTGGCGTCACATCAGTTTTTCACTATTTCATCAAATCAATCACTAAACACGCGTAATAGTGACCACCGAGCCAACTACAAACATACAGTCACAAAACACACGTAAAAAGGTTGCGCCACACGTACCTTTTGTCCTTATTATGTTTAGTCTAAGTATATACTCCATTTTCTTACTAGGAAAAAAAAAAAAAAAAAAAAAAAATGTGATAACTTAGTTGGGGCTCAATGAATACCTCCAAAAAAAAAAGTAAAAAGAGAAGAGGAAAAAAAAAAAGGATGAACCTGACGTGAATCGAACACGCAACCTTCCGATCTGGAGTCGGACGCGCTACCATTGCGCCACAGATCCATTTGTTGTTAGTATCTACATCCTAATTTATTTCAATCATTATTGAGGCTCATGGATCTAAATGAAATTATTAACATCTAATCTTAATCTGAAATAATGTGTCATGAGACTATCCGATCTTGCTTAGCTTCAAGTCTTCAACTAGTGAATAAAGATAGGAAATCTAGTTTTCATTGAATACAACCAGCTAAGTGACCCATAAAGTGTAGATTTCAAAAAGTTTTTGAATTGATATCTAGTCTTTGTATTGAACTGTTTATACCATTACTGAATTTTAAACCTTGAATTAAATTGCCATAAGATGATTCAAACATGCAATTAATTATCCATATGAATCACAAAACCTATGAAGAATACCATGCCATTTTTTTAGGATCATCGAATTACGACACAATGTGATGATATTAATCTTGAGTAGGATCTCAATCTTCGATAATCTTGACAGCCCTATCGTTTTCGTATTCTATAGCTTCAAAGCAATTGTCATGCAATGAACCGCATCAATTTTTGAGACATCAAACCAAATTCGGATACTTTCATGTGAATTCCCAAACGATAGAAGATAGATAAAATCGGTATGTGGACATTATTGAATTAATAAATAATCTTAGAAAATTCCCTCAACTCATAGCAAGTCTACAAAAAGAACACAAAAAATATTACAAATGATGATCTCATGTTCAGGTAGCGGCATATCTAAGGAAATAAAGGCATGCAGCTAAGCCCGGTATTTTCTGGATATCCCATCATCAAGTTGAGATTTTGCAAAGCTTGACCCGAAGCTCCCTTTACAAGATTATCAATCTGCAAGCATAGGTATATGAAATTAGCGATTAATTAACACAAGACAAGTCGATATCCTATCATTTTATTTTTATATATATATATAAAAAAATAAAATAAAAAAAAATAATAAATAATAAAAAAAAAAAAAAAAAAAAAAAAAAAAAAAAAAAAAAAAAAAAAAAAATTGGTTCAAGTGGGACATACAACAGATATGATTATTGCTCTTCCTGGGATACGATCAGGGAAGACATTTATATGACAACCATTGGAACCTTGCACGTATTTGGTGTGTGGAGCTTGACCA
>JARVZY010001318.1:0-24336 GCA_030686995.1 Artemisia argyi
TCATAACCAAGAGGAACATCCAATAACAAGACAGCGAAAGTCTCAATGAATAACTAGAGGAAAACAAGACTACTCACAAGAGTAACGGAATTCTAACATATCAACAATCAAGGTACGTTGTCTCAAAAGCATCCATCTTCCCAAAATTTGCCAAATTTCCAAAACAAGACTAGTATCAAGCATACGCAGAATGAACACGAAACAGAGATGATATTGGAGAACCTAAATCATCCAAGGATCACATTACCAAGTAACGAAACTCAAGGATTTAACAAGAGTGAGCATTAGTTAACATAAACTTCATCTTCCACACAATCAACTCTTTCAAACAACAAAATGGTTTGTTCCAAAGATCACCGATACTAAACATCAAATGTCTTCAAGTCCAAGCAATCTATCTTCTTTTGTCTATCAATCTGGAAATGACACAAAACTGTGATCTTGAGTCTGATTCATCAAGCCTTCCGCAGTTCTTCTTGGAATGCGATGGAGTAATGCAAATTCTGACACGACCTTTAAATTTCTTCATCATCCAGTCTGCTTCCACTCTTAATTCATCTTAGTACAACCAAGATGAATAGGGAAGTGAAACTGCATGTCTTCATCAGCTCCAGGTTCGCCACTTTGCCCAGCTCTTGTTCCCTGCATCGTCAACACTTTTGTCTTGTAAGGAGTGTCTTCACTCTTCATGGTAGCCACTGTTGTTGACAATTCCAGGTCAGGCAGTGAAGTTAATCTTCTCATAAGTTTCTAGTTAACGCAAACTGGTAATCATCTTCCAAGATTCTTCTGTAAGATTTAAAAGACTAGAGTTTCAAATTTATTGTCGGTCTTGATCACTTGGTGCAAATTTCAGATCTTGCGGAATTTAAAGAGATATTCTAATCTAAGAACACCGTTGTCCAACAATTATCAATCTCCCCAAAATGCACAAGTGGTCGCCAAATTTCAACAAGGTACAAAATAGTTTCCATGTCCTTTCTCGTCTTCGAATGTACTATTATGTCATACCATGACTGTTTGTCCAAGTACTCACGAGAAAACGGTATTTCTCAGTTTCACAAGATGGTCAGAGCTTTAGCTAATACCATTAGCGTCACTAACCGTCATAGTAGTCGTCACGAATACGGAAAGCGATTTCAAAATAACCTCCACTCATAACTCCATTTCAAAACATACCACAATGTCGTACTATACAATTTCTCCAAATATTCATGAAAACATAACCTCATCATGTACACGAAAATAGTTGACGTGATAGCCAATACAATTGGAATAGTTAACTTATTATCATGAAATACAATTACGGCCTCACAATCATCTTAAGAAACCTTCACGTTCACTCTACGTCGTCTCTCCTCTTCTTCACCAATAAAACTGATATACTTCACGGCTTACTCTTGGTTAGTAACCCATTTCTTAGAAGTTCTTTCATTTGTTTCTTCAGTCTTTCAAGTGAAGTCATCGGGAACGGATTTTCAAGGGTAGGTCCAAAATTATATCAAGGTAAACAGAATTGTAACTACATTCGTCAAACCAGACGGATAGTTCACGAATTAGGATCAAGTGTAAGGTTTATCAAGAGTCTTTAGGCGGACAAGTCAGCTATTTGAAAAGGTTGGAAGTTTGTTCAGCTTCATAGCCCAAGTGTGCCTTATTGCGAATACGAACATTGTATTGTTGTCAAAATGATACGCGTGGAATGCTAGTTGCTAACACCGTCAATGGGGTCAAAAGATGAGAATTATCCGAAAGAAACGGAATTTATCAAGTCAATTAATTTAGGGTGCAAAACCCTCGTACCAATACTTCCAAAATTATCAAGATTCCCATAACAATTAACTGATGAATACAAACAAGATTGCCGTAACAAAGCGCACAAGAGGGAAACTTAATTCAAAATTTTAATACAATGAGAGTAACATGGAAATGGAAATGAAATTTGAAGTTAAACAAAAGAGTAAAAGAAACTAGTTCATGATTACAAATTCCCTTTATTCAACTTGGATTATAGCGGCTGGTCGCCGTAGACTCTAGATCGGAGTCCACATCATTCTCTTCCTTCTCCTCCTCTCTTTCACTAATCTAGCCATTCTTATTATTCTCGTGTTGCGGCAAAAGGTGGCTAGCGAAGCCACTTTTGCAATCTCTCTCTTCTTTTTCTGCCAACTCATGGCAATTTCCGCATTACTTGGTGCCAATACTTTTGTTATCAATTGTTGTAGTTTCATACTTCTCTTTCTTCTTGTCCTTCGCCTTCTGGCAGCCCGTAGCATTAACAGTAGTTCCTTTACTCGTACTTACGCGCTGGGTCTGTCTCAAAACATCCTTTATGGCCTGAGTCACCATTTTCTTTCGGTCTTCGTTAGGTGATCCAGAGTGACGAGATTTAACCATCTGAACGGTTACCAATTGATCAGGATAGGGAAGTCAAGAATAAACATGAAATGTAAAGGTATGCCGAAAGAAGCCTAATATCTACCCAATCCTCACAGGTATAAACTTAAGTTCGCACAGGGAAGAATCCTAAATCAAGTTCTCAAGGTGTTCATCAATGTTCCTACAGTGGAAACCTAATGGTCCCAAAACTCACAGGTCCAGGTTATCCAAACAGTGATTTATCCAAACATATCGCACCTTTATTAAATTCCAACTAAAACTAATGCACATTTATCCCACTTTTTAATGCACAAAACGTTGATATTTTACACAACTCATGATTATCATTGGTACAAAAAGTGATATTGGTCACGCCAGAAATGTGTGACGATATGCATATAGTCACACACGTTTTTTTCATTATGTGTCACCATAGGTGCCGCCACCATAGGTGGCCTAAGGTGACATTGTTGAGTTCGTGACCATTGTCATTGAAAAAGAGTGACTAAAACCCGAATATGTGTGACAAATTATGCACAAGTTTTGTTGGATTAATGAGTATGTGTGACCGTAAACACTTTATAGTCACACGAATGTTTTTTGAGAGTAACTATTCTTCGTCATTTGGCCACATAAATATATAATATATGTGACATTTGAGATGATTTATTCAAGTAAATGTGTATTTTGTGTGACTATTTCCATCCTATGGCCACATGAATATATAATAAATGTGACGTTTGTGATGATTTAGTCACACAACGGGTGTTGTTTTTTTGGAGTTAGTCACATATAATTAAGCAAAAACTGGCTAAAAGTGTTAATAAGTGTGACCATTTGCTGTTTAAAATAAAGAAATGTGTATTTTGTGTGACTATTGTTCATCCAATGGTCACATGAATTTTTAGTTTGTGTAGCCTTTTGTAATATTTAGTCACACAAATCATGTTTGTTTTTCGTATTTAGTCACACACAATTAAGCAGAAAGTGGCCAAAAATGTTAACAAGTGTGACCATATGTTGTTTAAAGTGAAGAAATGTATATTTTGTGCGATTATTGATCATCCAATTGCCACATGATTTTTTTTTGTGTGGCCTTTTGTAATATTTAGTCACACAACGAATTAAGCAAAAAGTGACCAAAAGTGTTAATAAGTGTGACTATATACATCTTTTAGTCATATTTAAAAAATCAATATATATATCAAAACAAATTCAAATACAATAAACTGGAATGTATATAACTTAACAGAATATAAAATTGGACCTCCTTTTATACACCAAGGAGTCCTAGTTGGCTTACAATACATATCATATAAGCAACACTAACTATATGAACCAACAGTACTAACTTATAACTAACAGTTGTAAGTACTACACTAGCAATATTAACTTTGAGCAGTCTTAATCTCTGGGCAGTCTCTCACCGGTGGTTGTCATAAAGAATGACAATATCTGCAGTAGCAAGATTGATACCAAGACATGAAATGAAAGCATGGAGCTATACTAACCTTTTCATGAAGTTGTCGAACCTCTCGGCTTAGTATGAAATCCGTCTTAAGGGCCAACACGACACCTTACTGTGATAATATAGGCCTTTTCATAAATAAAACAAACAGCAACAAAAAAGGTGTCTGCGAGAACCTGTAGGACAATACTGCATTTTTGGTACCTGCACGTGCAGCAACCGTCTTAGAATCTAGAAAGAAGTTGACCTTTGATGATCATTCCTATCATATAATTGTGAATATAAAACCACGAAAAAAGTATCATATCAATATTCTAAACTTTGTCTGCTTAAGGAGCTTTTGGATGAAATACACTCAACGAACGGACAAACTTGTTAAAGTCAATATGCCCACTCCTATTCACGTCAAAAAGATCAAATATCTGCAGAGGTAACAATTTAAGTTGCTATAAGGAACCATATCTAAAGAGAATTAGTTGATACAAGGAAAATGTTGACAGTCCTATGATTTATTTCCAAACTAAGAGCAACTTACAGTTACTGTGGTTCAGTTTCTTTTTGATTGGGATGCAAAAAAAGAACCATACTTACTAAATCTGCAAACAGGTTTCATTTACTATGAAAGAGAACCACTGCCGAATGCAGCAATCAGAAGCATCTCATGTTAAATATTATAACTATGAAAACAGAAATACGAAGACTCAGTTACCTGTCGATAATCTTAAGTTGACCTCTAGGAAACCACGTCCCAATATCTCCAGTATGAAGCCAATCCTCATCATCAATTACTTCTCTTCTACACAATTATGTGTAATTTCAAATCAGTTGAACCAATACATATCTCTGTGATCTCAAGAAAGAAAAATGAAATTAGATTAGTAACGAACGTCTGGACTTCGTCTTTGTGATCATATAAGAACAAAACATGATTCTGTACATTAAGTTTACCTTTTTTTTTCCATTAAGTTTACCTTTGAACAACTACATTACCGGTTATTTGTGCCAAGGGTGGACGTGGAGCAGGATAACTCCTTGACTTCTTTCCTGAAATAGATTCAAATGAATGGTTTTCACTAAACTCTTCCAATAGATTCTCCATCGGTATTACTCGTAGTGACTCTATCGCTACTTTACTCGGGACATCAGTATCCATTCTTATAGGTGTGTCTCTAGATGCCTCGTAATCCTGAACATCAACACAGAGACAACAAAACATCTCAGTATCTATGTCAAGATTTTCATCACATTCACAAATCAACATATTCTTGATTCATTGTGTCTTGCAAAAATGAAAATATCATACCATGTACTTCTGGTAGAATGTATCATGCGCCTTCTGCGGTATTGAAGCAAATTGTCTAGCATGATCCTCGTGTAAGCTCTCAAGATTCTTGGCCTGAAATTCTGTTGTTTCCAGGATTGTAGATACCACCTCTCCTCTATCTTGTTCTGATGTACCTATATAGAGTATACATAGAAAAAATAACATTACTAGAGTCTCTAATAGTTGTCAAGTGGAAATTACAAAGGTTTAACTTTCGGGTGTTCTAGTTCTAGCACACAGTTTACAACAAGCAGGTCGGGAGCAACTTACTTCAAAAACCTATAAACCTTTAAATATATACAAATGTAATTCCTCATTGTTATCTACTTGTACATTATTTAGACGTCTTTAGGATTCTGCTTCCTTTGATAATTTCGCATGAAAAATTTGCAGCATGCTTTCATAATCAAGTGTGCTAATAAATCTCAAGTGTGTTATCAACAATCTAGTTTCGCAATTAATGTATCCACTTGCTCGTACTGTAATACACTTCAAGATGGTGGTTTATAGTGAACTTCGGCTGTACATTTGTATCTCTTGCACCCCTGTTGTTTTGCTGCAACAGTTTATAGTTTTGAGGGATGTTTAGGTAAGCTTATTCATACAAGTCATTAGCTTATTGTTTTATCAAAACACGATACGCTGTAAAAAGTGTTTGTACTAAGAGGCTTATGGTATTATGCATAAGTAAAAAATATGGCATAAGCCAAACATACTGAGGCTTTTTGAAAACTTTCCCAAATATCTGGGTAGATATGGAATTAAATACATAGAGAGTCAGATGTACTTCTAAAAAGATAAACTATTTACGATCAACTGTTAATTAGGTAAGAGAAGTCCATACCGTGCTCTCGTCAGTGCAACGTTAGTCCTTTGTAGGCTAGATAGAAAACCAACAGATCCTCGGCTATTAGATCTTACTGTAGATAAAATAATGATATCTTCTTCTCCACCCTGAAACCCGTCAATAGACTTTACCTTTACTGAAAATCCATCAAGTTTCTCGTACTTGTGAGCATATCATCTGACAGGAATCGTTGAAGACGTCAACAGAAAAATCACCAATAAGATGATCCTCCTTAATGAAATATCCTGAAACATTTTAAATCCAATGGTCACTTGGATAAGCCAGTGATGAGGCAAAAAATGAACCGTTTTTAGGGGGTTATTTAAGCCCGGAATTGAATTTATTTAATCAAATATTACCCTAAATCGTTCCTTTTGTGATTTTAGGTACTTTGGGAGTGAATTCTAGAAAAGGAAGCATTTTGGACGTTTTTGGAGCATAAAAGTGAAGAAAACTGATGAGGCGAAAAATAAACCACTTTTAGGGGGTCATTTAAGCCCGGAATTGAATTTATTTGATCAAATATTGCCCTAAATCGTTCCTTTTATGATTTTAGGTACTTTGGGAGTGAAATCTGGAAAAGGAAGCAATTCGGACGTTTTTGGAGCATGAAAGTGAAGAAAACGCCAAAGACTTAATTTTCCATGCTGAGAACAGTGTATGACGGCGTCAAGAAGGAAATCCTGATGGCGTCAAGAGTAAAATCCATGACGACCCAGAAGAAACCTGAAGGCGTCACAACAAGAGCGTCAAGAGTTAAAATCATGACGGCCTGCATAAGGTGTACACATGACGGCGTCAGACCCAGATCTAGGCAGTCCGAGGAACTATTTGGCGGCGAGATGACGGCGTCAGACATTTGTTCTTGACGCCGTCACCTTCTAAAATCTATATATAGTTTTCTATTTTTCATTCATTAGAGAGAAACTTGTGTGGAGAAACCCTAGGGCCGAACCTTGTACGTATTTTACAGCTTTTTCAAGGGTTTTCAGCCCTTGAATCCTTTCATGTGCTATTGAGATAAGTCTTCTCTTAATTCAATCAATATGTCTATGTGTTGGTTGTCTATATCTTGTGCTTGTCTTGATTTCAACATGCTAGGCTAGATCTATCTTGTGTTTGCTTAGATCTAATGAAACCTAGATGTTAATTATGTGTTGATTACTTGTTTATGGTTGTATTAGATGAATGATTTCAATGTTAGGCTTAAGAAAACTGGCAGATCTCCATTGTGTAACATGCTTGAACGTCTTAGGAAACATGAACCGATGTGTACTAGGTTTTATTGGTTGTATTTAATGCATGAGTAAATTCTAATGATCCCATGTTAGGAGCTTCTTAGCCGGCTCGACATAGGAGTGAAGTAGGCACTCAAAGGATTGGGGAAGTAAGTACGCCACCCCATGAATGGTATTAAGGAATACAATCCGTCATCCACGCAACTATAACAAGTAATTAACGTGTAAAAGATGTCTAGGGAGTAGTGAAATCTAAGTAAACACATTTCTCCCACATATTGCTCACAACTTTAGTTTAATATAGCTTATTTTCATTTTTAGTATTTTATTTTGATTGCATCTTAGTATTGGGTTAGTTGACTAGCAACTAATTCCGCCCATATCCTTCAAACCCGAGATTTTTACTTGCTTTCTAAAAAATATAAAAAATACAAAAAGAATCATCCCTCATCTCTAGACCTAGTCTTTAGGTTTTCTAATCCTAGCGACACTATTCCTAGCTGAACGATCAATCCCCCGGTACTTGTCATTATACTATACTACATCGATCAGGTACACTGCCTGGTGGGGGTTGTAAGCTTCTCGAGATCCCTCGAGAGGTAAAGCCTGGTGCAATTCCCACGCATCAAGTTTTTGGCGCCGCTGCCGGGGAATAGTTATTTTCTAGGTTAAAATCTCTTTTTATTAGGTCTACTTGCTAGATTCCTTTCTAGTAAGATTTTATTTTTATTTTTAGGTTCTCTTTAGTCTATCTTAATTCTTTGTTTTTTTTGTTCGTAACTCTTCACCACCCGACATCATGGACGATGGGAACATCTTTGAACCCGTCATCCCACCACAACAAAATCCACCACTAGAACCTCTTAGGCCCCGAACCTTAGGAGAGTATTCCCGACCTAGCCACCAAGGCTACCGAAACACCATTGAGCTCACCGGAGCCAATGTGACCCCCTTGCGATCCGACACCATCCGGTTGGTGCAAAGCGGATGTGCATTCCATGGTCTTCGTTCAGAAGATCCAAATCAACATCTCAAGGACTTCCTTAAAATCATAGATTCCATAGACCTAGATGTTGCAACTAGAGAGACAACCCGATTACGCCTATTCCAATTCTCTCTACGTGATCAAGCTAGTCAATGGCTTGAACGTTTACCCGCGGGATCCATCACCACATGGGATGATCTCACCACTCGTTTCCTTGCTCAATTTTTCCCACCGGGGAGAACTACTAAGCTTAGAAATGACATCTTGATGTTCCAACAACGTCAAGGTGAAACTCTTTATGAAGCATGGACTCGTTTCAAGGACTTACTCTAAAAAGTCCCTCATCATGGCATAGATCTTTGGCTCCAAGTCCAAATCTTTTATGACCATATCGATCTCTCCACGAGGCGAGCCATTGACCAATCGGCCAGTGGTAAGCTACGTGATCTAAGTGCGGAACAATCATGGGAACTTATAGAAGATCTTGCTCTCTATGACAACGAAAGTTGGAATGATCCCCGTGATTTGAACAAAACGGTCAAGGCAATATCCTTGCCTTGGAATAACTCTAGCACTTCCGACCATAGGATAATGGAACTTGAGGACCAAGTCAAGTTTCTCATGAAATCTTACGAAGCTCCTAAGCCTTCAAGCCAAGTGAATAAAATCACTTCTTCATGCGAATTATGTAGTGGTCCCCATGACACTCGTGATTGTGTGGAACTCCCCGGAACAGCTTTTGCGGACTAAGCATCCTCGCGTACCGATGAAGCGGGAGATAAGTGGTACACTTTCAAACCCGAGCCAAACCCTTATGGTGATTCATACAACCCCTCTTGGAAAAATCACCCAAACCTTAGGTGGAAACAAAATCAAGCCAATTCTTCCAATCCGCCTAATCGTTACCAACCAAACGGTCCACCCTCCAACCGTACTTTCAACAATAATCCTTCTAACAACTATGGTAGTACCAACAATCTTGAAGGATTGATGTCTAAGTTCATGGCATCTCAAGAAGCTCGCATAGCTAGGTTTGAAACCAAATTCAACCAACAACAAACGGAGATGACCAACAAGATAGACAACTTGTTGAAAGCCCTCAACAACCAAGCGTTAACCACACCTAGGAAGGACACTAGGGACACTAATAGCGGAATCCAAATTAAGGACCCCTCATCATCCAAACATGTTCACTTTGTCAATGTTGTCACCATTAAGCCAATAGATAAGAACATAGAAGAAAGTGAGAAAGATGAAGTTGAAATAGAAACCGAGACTAGGGATGAAATTAGGGAAGTTGAGGTTAATAAGGAAGAGGAGTTAGAGGAAGTAGAGACTATAGAAAAGCACTTTGATAAGTTGCCCACCAAGGAAGAACGGGAATACCATAAGGATTTATTCGATAGTCCCGAGACACCATATATCCTTGGCACACCCCTTATCAAAATGGGAGACCCCTCTAACATCAACATACCATGCAACATCGGGCATATGCATATATGGAAAGCTTACATCGATCCTAGATCTCCTGTAAACATCATGACTAGGACTTACTACAATTGGGTGATGAAGAAGCAACTTGATTATAGGATAATGCCCAATAAGAATTTGATAAGTAATTTTGTAGGAAGAGTGAAGGGATTGCATGTGATTATAGGTAATTTCACTTATGAGATCAATTTTATGATAGTAGAAGACACTCGTCCGGTGATAGATGATTGCCTAAGCCAAGTAATATTCGGAAAACCATTTGTTGAGGCCACTAGGATGAGTTATGATCCGACTTTAGGGATAGTTAGGTTCAAGGAGGAGAATGATGAGATTGCATACCAAATGCCCTATAAGATTGAGCAGTACCGCCTCCTTTCTAATATAGAAAAGGAAAACAAACAAGCAGCTTAATATAGGAATGATGAGGATAGACGTAGAGGAGTAGAGTATGTGAAGAATAGGATGCTTGGTTTCTACAAAGAATGCTTGCAACTAGGTCCGGAGTACAAAACTGGTTTAGAAGACGACCTAGAGAGTGAAACCAACGATGAGGTCACGTAGTAACCCATGACCTTGAGTCTAGCTACAAGACTCGTAAATAAAGAAAAGCGCTTCTTGGGAGGCAACCCATGATTTTGTGTGATTTTTATTTTTGTTTGTTTGTTATTTGCTTCCGTATGCATGCTTTATTTTTATTGTTGATCATGTTTCAAAACTAAATAGTGGAAATACTTTACTTTGTTGTTTGGCCTAGTCTTAACTTCACCAAAAGGTATTTTTACAAAAGATAAGTGTAAGGGGAAACCCCAAATATATTTTTAAGAAACAAACCGATCATGATTCTCCACAATATTAAGTGAACATGTATATTCGTATTTGTTAGAGTCAAATGCTTGTATCGAGTCATAATGATGTTTTGCAGGATTTTCCAGGAAGTAGAACCAAGTTTTTCCAGAAATTTTCCGGAAACTTAACATAAGAATTTCTGCAGGTCAATTCTGACGGCGTCATGAGTTTACTCTTGACGGCGTCACGTGTAAAAATCTGGAAATTTTACCGGTTTTGTTTTTCTAACGGAGTCTTAAAGTTTTTGTTGAATTATTAGTTTTATAATCTCCAGGAAATCTGCAAACATCATTCCACAAGCATTATATCTTATTTTGTTTTCTAGGATTTAGTAACATATGTATATTGCCGCCGATTTTATGCGAGGTTGCCTTGTCTGTTTTCTCAGGATTTACAGGTTATGTATGACAAGAAGATGATTATTTTTCTGGAAGGGAAGCTTTGATTGTTCATTTTCTTGGAGGAAGATTTAACCTGGCCACCTTATTATCCATACCGAGCAAATCAGGGGAGTATTTGATTTCATTTATTTTACTTATTTCACTTTTACATTCTTTACTTGAACATTGGGGACAATGTTCATCTTAAGTGTAAGGGGAGGGTAAAATGATGATACCTTGCAGATACACTTTCGCCTGAGTTTGTTTGTTTGATAGTAGATATGTAATAAAACTATGAGAAATACTTGTTAGTGCAATTTTAGCGCCAAATTTAAATTTTTTTACAACATTTAGGAGTGAAACTTTAGCCATAGCAAGCGTCTCATGGATAGGAGTTTGTATGACTAGCACACAACCGTATCATTCAGAAAAATTTTCCACCCAAATATGTGAGGTTCGCCTTTAGATTTGATAGGAAAAGCATTTACTATTAGTGCTTATGAGTGTACCGGTAGCATTTAGATTCTAGAACTTGCGTTAGTGATGCATCCCGAGACCGCTAGTGAGACTACATTCGTGTAGTAGGATTTACTACATGATAAGAGGCATTAGGATCACCCTTGTGTTAAACCCGTATTATAATTACTTGACCATTTAAGTCATATTACTTGGCTAGTTAAGTCAATTAATTTTTCCCACACCTTAGCGTTGTACTCATTTTTAGTACACGAAACCCCTAGTACACCCCTCCGAGCCTATCTTTTCGTTTCTAACTTTAAGCATCTTACTTAAAGGAATAATTTGTTACACCCCACTTAAATGTACACCCAAATCGCCTTAGCCTTCCGTGTATGCACTCATCTTTAGTGCATTATTGTTATTTATTAAACCCTAAGTTAATTATCTAATTGATTACATGGTTGCTAAGTCGAGTCATATCCTTGTACATATTGTTTTGGGACGATTGGGACTCATGGGTAAAGTACTTATTTATGGAGTAATGGGAAAGAACATCATATTATTACCCCCGTATATGCGTTAATCTTAAAAGTACTCCAAGTGTTTTGATTTTCTTAATTCGAGTCATTAGATTAGTTTATTGTAAAATATGTAAAAATTCAAGTGTAAGGGGAATGTTCATTCCCTATGATGTATTATTTTGGATGGTAGGGTAAGAGTGTATGCAAAAAAAAAAAAAAAATAGAAAAAGAAAAAAAGAGAAAAAACATACGGACAACCATCCCTTTTCATTCTATGTTCATTTTATGTTTTTGTTATTTTTTATTTATTAGCTTAAGTCGAGTCTAGTCTTGGTTTAGCAACGCCATATTGTACATGTAATTAACTAAGATTGTTAACTCGCCACCAGTAAAGACTGCCTATATCCAACAAAACCGTATATTTCATATCCCTACACCTAACGTTACAACCCTTTAAAAAACCTCTTTGATAGTTTATCCTAGGTGCTTACGCCATGTGGTGGAGGTTTGATCCTTTCCCAAACCTATGGTAATCTATTTTGCAATGACAGGTAGTGAGAGATGTTTTCCATTTCCATATTGTGATATTACTTTATTACACCCGAGAGATGTGAGTATCTAAACACTATTTGTGAGGTGCTAGTGTATGACCTCCGTGCTTGTCTTTGGTCTTTAGTGGATCGATTATTTGTTGTAATTACTTTTATATTAGTGTTAAATGACCCCTAACTTGTATTTTGATTAGAATAAAAGCACATTTGCTTGAGGACAAGCAAATCTCAAGTGTAAGGGTATATGATGAGGCGAAAAATGAACCACTTTTAGGGGGTCATTTAAGCTCGAAATTGAATTTATTTGATCAAATATTGCCCTAAATCGTTCCTTTTGTAATTTTAGGTACTTTGGGAGTGAAATCTGGAAAAGGAAGCAATTCGGACATTTTTGGAGCATAAAAGTGAAGAAAACGCCAAAGACTTAATTTTCCATGCTGAGAACAGTGTATGACGGCGTCAAGAAGGAAATCCTGACGGCGTCAAGAGTAAAATCCATGACGACCCAGAAGAAACCTGAAGGCGTCACAACAAGAGCGTCAAGAGTTAAAATCATGACGGCCTGCATAAGGTGTACACATGACGGCGTCAGACCCAGATCTAGGCAGTCCGAGGAACTATTTGGCGGCGAGATGACGGCGTCAGACATTTGTTCTTGACGCCGTCACCTTCTAAAATCTATATATAGTTTTCTATTTTTCATTCAGTAAAGAGAAACTTGTGTGGAGAAACCCTAGGGCCGAACCTTGTACGTATTTTACAGCTTTTTCAAGGGTTTTCAGCCCTTGAATCCTTTCATGTGCTATTGAGATAAGTCTTCTCTTAATTCAATCAATATGTCTATGTGTTGGTTGTCTATATCTTGTGCTTGTCTTGATTTCAACATGCTAGGCTAGATCTATCTTGTGTTTGCTTAGATCTAATCAAACCTAGATGTTAATTATGTGTTGATTACTTGTTTATGGTTGTATTGGATGAATGATTTCAATGTTAGGCTTAAGAAAACTGGCAGATCTCCATTGTGTAACATGCTTGAACGTCTTAGGAAACATGAACCGATGTGTACTAGGTTTTATTGGTTGTATTTAATGCATGAGTAAATTCTAATGATCCCATGTTTGGAGCTTCTTAGCCGGCTCGACATAGGAGTGAAGTAGGCACTCAAAGGATTGGGGAAGTAAGTACGCCACCCCATGAATGGTATTAAGGAATAGAATCCGTCATCCACGCAACTATAACAAGTAATTAACGTGTAAAAGATGTCTAAGGAGTAGTGAAATCTAAGTAAACGCATTTCTCCCACATATTGCACACAACTTTAGTTTAATATAGCTTATTTTCATTTTTAGTATTTTATTTTGATTGCATCTTAGTATTGGGTTAGCTGACTAGCAACTAATTCCGCCCATATCCTTCAAACCCGAGATTTTTACTTGCTTTCTAAAAAATATAAAAAATACAAAAAGAATCATCCCTCATCTCTAGACCTAGTCTTTAGGTTTTCTAATCCTAGCGACACTATTCCTAGCTGAACGATCAATCCTCCGGTACTTGTCATTATACTATACTACATCGATCAGGTACACTGCCTGGTGGGGGTTGTAAGCTTCTCGAGATCCCTCGAGAGGTAAAGCCTGGTGCAATTCCCACGTATCAAAAACGGCAAAGACTTAATTTTCCATGCTGGGAACAGTACCTGACGGCGTCAAGAAGGGAATTGTGACGGCGTCAGGAGTAAAATCCATGACGACCCAGAGAAAACCTGAAGGCGTCAAGAGAAGGGCGTCACGAGTTATTTTTGTGACGGCCTGAAGATGGATTACACGTGACGGCGTCAAACCCAGATCTAGGCAGTCCGAGAACTTTATTGTCGGCGAGATGACGGCGTCAGACATTTACTCTTGACGCCTTCACCTCACAAAATCTATATATACTTTTCTATTTTTCATTCATGAAGAGAGGAACTTGTGTGGAGAATACTAGGGTCGAACCTAATAAACCCTAGGTCGTTTGTAACTGTATTTTCAAGGGTTTTCACCCCTTGAAACCTTTCATGTTCAATTAAGATAAGTCGTCTTTCAATTCATTCAATATGTCTATGTGTTGTTTGAATATATCTTATGCTTGTCTTGATTTTAACATGCTAGGCTAGATCTTTCATGTGTTTGCTTAGATGTAATGAAACCTAGATGTTAATTATAGGTTGATTGTTTGTTTATAGTTGTAATGGATGAATGATTTCAATGTTAGGCTTAAGAAAACTGGCAGATCTCGATTGTGTAACTTGCTTGAACATCTTAAGAAACATGAACCGATGTGTACTAGGTTTTTATGATTGTATTTAATGCATGAGCGAATTCTAGTGATCCCATGTTAGGAGCTTCTTAGCCGGCTCGACATAGGAGTGAAGTAGGAGCTTATAGGATTGGGGAAGTAAGTACGCCACCCCATGAATGGTATTAAGGAATACAATCCATCATCCACGCAATTGTAACTAGTAATTAACCTGTAAAAGATATCTAGGGAGTAGTGAAATCTAAGTAAACACAATTCTCCCATATATTGCTCACACCTCTAGTTAAATTAGTTTATTTTCATTTTTAGTATTTTATTTTGATTGCATCTTAGTAATTGGGTTAGTTGACTAGCAACTAATTCCGCCCACTCCTTTAAAAACCAAGATTTTATTTGCTTTTCTAAAAACATAAAAATACAAAAAGAATCCTCCCCCATCTCTAGACCTAGTCTTTAGATTTTCTAATCCTAGCGACACTATTCCTAAGTTGAACGATCAATCCCCCGGTACTTGTCACTATACTATACTACAACAATCAGGTACACTGCCTGGTGGGGGTTGTAAGCTTCTCGAAATCCCTCGAGAGGTAAAGCCTGGTGCAATTCCCACGCATCAAGTTTTTGGCGCCGCAGCCCGGGGAATACTTATTGTCTAGGTTAGAATTTCTTTTTATTAGGTCTACTTTCTAGATTCCTTTCTAGTAAGATTTTATTTTTATTTTTAAGTTCTCTTTAGTCTATCTTATTTCTTCGTGCCTTTGTTCGTAATCTTTACCATCCGACATCATGGAAGGTGGTAACATCTTTGAACCCATCAACCCACCACAACAAGACCACCCACAAAACCCACCACTAGCTAACCAACCTCTTAGCCCCGAACCCTAGGAGAGTATTCCCGACCTAGCCACCAAGGCTATCGAAACACCATTGATCTCACCCAAGGAGCCAATGTGTCTCCCTTGCGATCTGACACCATCCGGTTGGTGCAAAGCGGATGTGCATTCCATGGACTTCGTTCCGAAGATCCAAATCAACATCTCAAGGACTTCCTTAAAATCGTAGATTCTATAGACCTTGATGCTACAACTAGAGAGTCAACCCGATTACGCCTATTCCAATTCTCTCTACGTGATCAAGCTAGTCAATGGCTTGAGCGTTTACCCGCGGGATCCATCACCTCATGGGATGATCTCACCACTCATTTCCTTGCTCAATTTTTCCCACCGGGGAGAACTACCAAGCTTTGAAATGATATCTTGATGTTCCAACAACGTCAAGGTGAAACTCTATATGAAGCATGGACTCGTTTCAATGACTTACTCCAAAAAGTCCCTCATCATGGCATAGATCTTTGGCTCCAAGTCCAAATCTTCTATGACCATATCCATCTCTCCACAAGGCGAACCATTGACCAATCGGCCGGTGGCAGGCTACGTGATCTAAGTGTGAAAGAATCATGGGAACTCATAGAAGATCTTGCTCTCTATGACAACGAATGTTGGAATGATCCCCGTGATTTGAACAAAACGGTCAAGGCAATATCTTTGCCTTCGAAAAATTCTAGCACTCCCGACCGTAGGATCATGAAACTTGAGGACCAAGTCAAGTTTCTCATGAAATCTTACGAAGCTCCTAAGCCTTCAAGCCAAGTGAACAAAATCACTTCTTCATGCGAATTATGTAGTGGTCCCCATGACACTCGTGATTGTGTGGAGCTCCCCGGAACGGCTTTTGCGGACTACGCATCCTCGCGTACCGACGAAGCGGGAGATAAGTGGTACACTTTCAAACCCGAGCCAAACCCTTATGGTGATTCCTACAACCCCGCTTGGAAAAATCACCCAAACCTTAGGTGGAAACAAAACCAAACCAATTCTTCCAATCCGCCTAATCGTTACCAACCAAACGGTCCACCCTCCAACCGTACTTTCAACAACAATCCTTCTAACAACTATGGTAGTACCAACAATCTTGAAGGATTGATGTCCAAGTTTATTGCATCTCAAGAAGCTCGCATATCTAAGTTTGAAGCCGATTTCAAACAAAAGCAAAGCGAGATGACCACCAAAATTGACACATTTTTGAAAGTTCTCAATGACCGAGAAATGGGAGCACTCCCAAGCGACACGGTCAAGAACCCGAAACTAAACGTTAATTCCATATCATCAGTTTCGTCACCCACTTCTTGTCCGCAATACTACTCGGTTAAATCAACGAGCACGTGTTTCAAACAAAACCAAATTCTTCAAAAGGACCAATCAAATAAAACACTCGATATAAAACCGGTCAAAAGCATAGTTGAAACACCTCCTACGCAAGACCTTGACGATGAATTCAAGGAGCTTCACCTTTAACGCCACGTCATTGATGTCTTAGCCCGTGCTCCTACTATAGTTCCCTCCTAGAAAAGTATGAGAAGTTAAAACTAGGTAAAAATGGGACCGCCTTCGTTCAAAACAAGTTGCCTAAAAAGCTTGATGATCCGGTTATATTTGTTGTGCCTTGTAAGATAGGAAGATCTGAAGCTTTCGACACACTAGCCGATTTAGGGTCAAGCCTAAACTTGATTCCCTTATCCCTTTTCACCACTCTCAAGCTAGGAAAGTTAGAGGAGACGGAGGTATTAATTGGTTTAGCGGATGGGAGTATTGCCCACCCGGTTGGGATGATTAAGGATGTAGTTGTTCACGTAGGGAAGTTAACTATCTTAGCGGATTTTCACGTCCTAGACATGGTTAGTGACACTACATGCCTATTGTTAGTAGGAAGAGAATTTTTAGCAACCGCTAGCACCATGATAGATTGTAAGGAGTCTAAGATAGCGGTAGGTGAGGGCGATACTTGGTCGGTGTATGATGTCAAGAAACATAGCTATGATTGTGAGGATGAACCGACACCTCATTGGGTAGAAATGAATAGGAGACCATCTAGATATGGACCTTGGGTAGAAAGAAACTTTATAGGACCTCAACGCCCATTCTATCTAGAAAAAGATTTCATCGATAAGACACATTCGGTGGAACAACTCATAGCTAGAGATGAAGAGCTAGACCCTTTTGAGGACCCCCTAGTCTTTAGGAAAATGATTGAGTTCTTAAGCGTAATTCCTATTAATATAGAGATGAACAAGTGGAAAAGAGAGGGGGATAATTGTAAATGGAGGTGGGACAAGCCACCTAAGGAAGGTGACGAATCATGGCATATGAAGATGATTTTGTATTATCCGGATGGAGAAAAGTTTGAAAGGTCATACCGTACTAAGAAAACCGATAGGAAGTTGAAACCTAAGTTTGATCCCAAAGATGTCCTCAATGAGGAACTCACCCATATCACGTAGTAACCCATGACCTTGAGTCTAGCTACAAGACTCGTAAATAAAGAAAAGCGCTTCTTGGGTGGCAACCCATGTTTTGTGTGATTTTTATTTTGTTTGATTGTTATTTGCTTCCGTATGCATGCTTTATTTTTATTGTTGGTAGATCATGTTTCAAAACTAAAATGGTGAAAATACTTTATTTTGTTGTTTGACTTAGTCTTAACTTCATCCAAAGGTATTTCGCAAAAGATAAGTGTAAGGGGAAACCCCAAATATGTTTTTAAGAAACAAACTCGATCCTGATTCTCCACAATATTAAGTGAACATGTATGTTCGTATTTATTAGAGTCAAATGCTTGTATCGAGTCATAATGATGTTTTGCAGGATTTTCCAGGAAGTAGAACAAAGTTTTTCCAGAAATTTTCCGGAAACTTGACATAAGAATTTCTGCAGGTCACTTCTGACGGCGTCAGGAAGAAACCCCTGACAGCGTCACGTGTAAAATTCTGGAATTTTTACCAGTTTTGTTTTTTCTAACGGAGTCTTAAAATTTTTGTTGAATCTTTAGTTTTATAATCTCCAGGAGATCTGCAAACATCATTCCACAAGCATTATATCTTATTTTGTTTTCTAGGATTTGTTAGCATATATAGATTGCCGCCGATTTTACGTGAGGTTGCCTTGTCTGTTTTCTCAGGTTTTACAGGTTATGTATGACAAGAAGATGATTTATATTCTGGAAGGGAAGCTTTGATTGTTCATTTTCTTGGAGGAAGATCTAACCTGGCTACCTTATTATCCATACCGAGCGAATCAGGGGAGTATTTGATTTCATTCTTTTTACTTATTTCACTTTTACATTCTTTACTTGAACATTGGGGACAATGTTCATCCTAAGTGTAAGGGAGGGTAAAATGATGATACCTTGCAGATACACTTTCGCTTGAGTTTGTTTGTTTGATGGTAGGTGTGTAATAAAACTATGAGAAATACTTGTTAGTATAATTTTTCGCGCCAAATTTAAATTTTTTTACAACATTTAGGAGTGAAACTTTAGCCTTAGCAAGCGTCTCATGGATAGGAGTCGTATGACTAGCACAAAACCGTATCATTCAGAAAAATTTTCCACCCAAATATGTGAGGTTCGCCTTTAGATTTGATAGGAAAAGCATTTACTATTAGTGCTTATGACTGTACCGGTAGCATTTAGATTCTAGAACTTGTGTTAGTGATGCATCCCGAGACCGCTAGTGAGACTACATTCGTGTAGTAGGATTTACTACGTGATAAGAGGCATTAGGATCACCCTTGTGTTAAACCGTATCATAATTACTTGACCATTTAAGTCATATTACTTGGCTAGTTAAGTCAACTAATTTTTCCCATACCATTAGCGTTGTACTAATTTTTAGTACACGAAACCCCTAGTACCCCCCTCCGAGCCTATCTTTTCATTTCTAACTTTAAGCAACTTACTTAAAGGAAGAATTTGTTACACCCCACTTAAATGTACAACCAAATCGCCTTAGCCTTCCGTGTATGCACTCATCTTTAGTGCATTATTGTTATTTGTTTAAACCCTTAGTTAGTTATCTAATTGATTACATGGTTGCTAAGTCGAGTCATATCTTTGTGGACGATTGGGACTCATGGGTAAAGTACATATTTTATGGAGTAATGGGGAAGGACATCATATATTACCCCAATATGTACGTTAATCTTAAAAGTACTCCAAGTGTTTTGATTATCTTAATTCGAGTCATTAGATTAGTTTAATGTAAAGTATGTAAAAATTCAAGTGTAAGGGGAATGTTCATTCTCTATGATGTATTATTTCGGATGGTAGGGTAAGAGTGTATGCACAAACAAAAAAAAAAAAAAAAAAAAATCGAAAAAAAAAGAAAAAAAAAATTAAAAAATAAAGAAAAAAAATAGAAAAAGAGAAGAGAAAAAAAACATACGGACTACCATCCCGTTTCATTCTATGTTTATTTTATGTTTTTGTTATTTTTCATTTATTAGCTTAAGTCGAATCTAGTCTTGGCATAGCAACGCCATATTGTACATGTAATTAACCAAGATGATTAACTCGCCACCAGTAAAGACTGCCTATATCCAACAAAACCGTGTATTCCATATCCCTACACCTAACGTTACAACCCTTTAAAAAGACCTCTTTGATAGTTTATCCTAGGTGCTTACGCCATGTGGTGGAGGTTTGATCCTTTCCCAAGCCTATGGTAATCTATTTTGCTATGACAGGTAGTGAGAGATGTTTTCCATTTCCATATTGTGATATTACTATATTACACCCGAGAGATGTGAGTATCTAAACACTATTTATGAGGTGCTAGTGTATGACCTCCGTGCTTGTCTTTGGTCTTTAGTGGAACGATTATTTGTTGTAATTACTTTTATATTAGTGTTAAATGATCCCTAACTTGTATTTTGATTAGAATAAAAGCACATTTGCTTGAGGACAAGCAAATCTCAAGTGTAAGGGTATATGATGAGGCGAAAAATGAACCATTTTTAGGGGGTCATTTAAGCCCGGAATTGAATTTATTTAATCAAATTTGCCCTAAATCGTTCCTTTTGTGATTTTAGGTACTTTGGGAGTGAATTCTAGAAAAGGAAGCATTTTGGATGTTTTTGGAGCATAAAAGTGAAGAAAACGGCAAAGACTTAATTTTCCATGCTGGGAACAGTACCTGACGGCGTCAAAAAGGGAATTGTGACGGCGTCAGGAGTAAAATCCATGACGACCCAGAGAAAACCTGAAGGCGTCAAGAGAAGGGCGTCATGAGTTATTTTTGTAACGGCCTGAAGATGGATTACACGTGACGGCGTCAAACCCAGATCTAGGCAGTCCGAGAACTTTATTGGCGGAGAGATGACGGCATCAGACATTTACTCTTGACGCCGTCACCTCACAAAATCTATATATACTTTTCTATTTTTCATTCATGAAGAGAGGAACTTGTGTGGAGAATACTAGGGTCGAACCTAATAAACACTAGGTCGTTTGTAACAGTATTTTCAAGGGTTTTCACCCCTTGAAACCTTTCATGTTCAATTAAGATAAGTCCTCTTTCAATTCATTCAATATGTCTATGTGTTGTTTGAATATATCTTATGCTTGTCTTGATTTTAACATGCTAGGCTAGATCTTTCATGTGTTTGCTTAGATGTAATGAAACCTAGATGTTAATTATAGGTTGATTGCTTGTTTATAGTTGTAATGGATGAATGATTTCAATGTTAGGCTTAAGAAAACTGGCAGATCTCCATTGTGTAACTTGCTTGAACGTCTTAAGAAACATGAACCGATGTGTACTAGGTTTTTATGATTGTATTTAATGCATGAGCGAATTCTAGTGATCCCATGTTAGGAGCTTCTTAGCCGGCTCGACATAGGAGTGAAGTAGGAGCTTATAGGATTGGGGAAGTAAGTACGCCAACCCATGAATGGTATTAAGGAATACAATCCGTCATCCATGCAACTGTAACAATTAATTAACCTGTAAAAGATATCTAGGGAGTAGTGAAATCTAAGTAAACACAATTCTCCCATATATTGCTCACACCTCTAGTTAAATTAGTTTATTTTCATTTTTATTATTTTATTTTGATTGCATCTTAGTAATTGGGTTAGTTGACTAGCAACTAATTGCCCACTCTTCTAAAAACCGAGATTTTATTTGCTTTTCTAAAAACATAAAAATACAAAAAGAATCCTCCCCCATCTCTAGACCTAGTCTTTAGATTTTCTAATCCTAGCGACACTATTCCTAAGTTGAACGATCAATCCCCCGGTACTTGTCACTATACTATACTACAACGATCAGGTACACTGCCTGGTGGGGGTTGTAAGCTTCTCGAAATCCCTCGAGAGGTAAAGCCTGGTGCAATTCCCACGCGTCAGCCAGTAACAAGCCTTTCACCGTACAAGTAATAGAGAAATAGACAGGCTAATAAACAAGCAAATGGAAACAGGGTTTAATTCCGAAAAGTGTGCAAGTGTAAATTAAGTAAACTTGGACTAAGCTGTTGGTTGAAAAACTTATCAGAAAGAGATGGGTCAGAGACCTCAAGTAACCCAGCAGCTAGAACATCAGTAGATCGGTCCATTTCCTACAAAAATAAGTTGTTAGTCAAGCAATGTACTTAAAAAGGTAGAGATAATTCTTGGAGAAAAGGGGTGATACCTCTTTAAGGATGGCACCGTCCAAATACATCTTTGTACGCACATGGAAACGTGCAAATACATCTAACTAAAACTGGTGACTGAGTGCACATCAATGCAATCTCTATGATCTTCATTGCATCTTCTGCATCATACTCACTAGGGTCTAGCTTTTCATCGACTAAATCCAAATGTGTTCCACTCTCGTATAGATTCCATGCATGTTATACACAAAATAGAAGACATGGTTAATGACACCTTTTCTGCTATTTTTTTTAACTCTACTGATTGAGGTGACGTTGTGTTATCACATACCACAACGCCAATTCTATGATTAGCCTCAGTGTAGAAGTTAATGTTCTCGTACCTACATCAATGTTTCTACTAGTATAAAGATTACTGTTTGAAACATGATGTTAACCTAGTATATAGTATGAATCATTTAAACACGATACAGGGCATCTCTGCTGCTCAGCACCCAGCCAACCATCTAGTCAAATATTTTTACACACCCAATAAACAACCCTCCTAAATTATAGCTGATAAAAAACACATTCGAATAGACCAAATACTCAAACACACTACTAGCATAAGCATAAAAATAATCCCAAGTTCAAACCGATGCACTATTAAAACAAAACGCGGTCCAAATTCCAACCTGTGAACAAATAAGCCATGAACTGAAACCATCTCGGGTCTAACCCGACCCGTTTTCAAATCAATAACACAAACACCCTATAAAATTTAGTGCCACACGAGGTCAAGTTAAATCTTGGTTTAAAAGTGGTTTTTATTAGATTTTTAATCCAAGAAAACTTATAAATTGATTTACATTCGATTTTTTTTAAGTATTAAACAAAAAAATTAAAAAAATTAATAATAATAATAACAGAATGAGATTAGGGTTCCATCTTACCAATGAAAAGAAGAGGAGGAGAGAATAAGAATCAGTAACAAAACTAGCCAATAGACTAGTATCTTGCACTGAATTATTGGCTGCTTGCTTTGTAGCTAGCTTCAGCTTCTTGTTTTAAGGTAACAGAAATGTGTTGTTCTGGAGCAGATCTAGCCATTGAAAAGAGGGAGTGTAACAAGATGTCGGGGTGCATTTGTCTGGTTAGTTGCAAGGTCGATGAGACCTCCACCACCATCATTCTGCAGTTGCTTTGCTGATGCAACCTGTAAGTCCATATATCTAACTTAATTTTGAGCTACATACTTAGACATAAAAGCTAGATCTGAAGTTCTGAGCTACTTTGAGCAATCTACATATCAGAACTACAAATTTAAATGCTTATAAAGTTCATAAGATTTTAAATGATATCGGAGATGGTAAGTGATAGGAGTTAGCATTTATTTTGCAGTTTTGAAGGATGGCTTAAATGAAATATGTTTGCAATATTTTCACAAAAACTAATCAGAAATTAAGAAAATAAAGTAAAAAGGAACTTTGCAAGTGAACCACCAAAATGAGTTTAAGAAACAAAAGCAAGATCTAGAAAGTAATCTGCTGTTTTTATGTTTACGGGATCATATCTTAAATGATGTTAAAATTTCTCAGGCTGCTAATATGTTGAAAATAAGCAGATAAGCTATCCCAAAATCCCTGTTAAACAGAAGATGATACTACTCCATCAAAGACTTAGTAAAAAGATACCTGCTTTTCCAGTTCTTCCTTATCTGTAGTCAACTTCTTCTCCTGTTTAACAAAATATAAAGCAAGATTGTTAAGACTCATTTTATGCTAGTTCAAGTTTATTAATATTACTATGCTTCTCAACAGGATGAAGAGAGTATATGGTCTTTGGTGCACACAGGTACCACGAAAGTGTATCTCATCTTAACGACCTTGCAATTAACCAGATGAATTAGCCTCTACATACCTCATCAACAGTCTCGTTATCCCCATGATTTTGTCAACCCTTTCCAAATTATGACAAAAATGTCTTATTGATGAAAATTTTCTATTTTCTCATACCTTATGTGATGCTCTAATGTTTTTTATCCAACACAGCATGCAGCAAGCTATGAATGGAGTGTGGTATCGAG
>JARVZY010000182.1:0-32615 GCA_030686995.1 Artemisia argyi
GACCGTAATTTTGTCCCTAACAAGGTCGGGTTTCTTTAGAGATTAAAAAACCGCTCCTCCCTTTGTCAGCAAATTTCACCTTTTCCCACAGCCAGACAGTTTTGCTTTGCTGCACTTTGACTCTGGATTTCATCTCTGATATATTTGGCGACTGTTGAGCAACCTGTAAATATAATGTTTGGCCTGGTATCAATGTCTAGGCAGAATTTGACTCCCAACATCATTTGCGAGTAGACGACTCATCAGTAGGAATCGTTTTTCTAGTTTATTTGATAAATAGGGGACATTTTATGCTTAGCCTGTCAAATAGTCTTTTATATGATACCGTTATTTCTGATTATTTATGGTCACTTATGTATGATCCTTCCTCTTTTGGAACTTTATTGTTTGATTAGAACTCTGTATTTGCTAGTCATTTTATGCTTGTTTCTGCTTTCTTATCATCTCACTCATGTGCACTGTCACTTGTCAAATAACGTTTCTTATTGTGGCATTTCTCAAAACAAAATGGTATGCTTTTCCTTTCACTCTTGTTCTTGACAGAGTAGATAAGCTCTTTTTAACTTCCATCTGTGTGCCCAGATTTGTAACGCGTGACCTTTTGATGGTTTGCACGCACTGGTGGTGAAAGCATCTATGGAGGAAAATTTGCAGGTACAATCTAATAGATGCTCTGGTAGTTGTTTTGTATGCTCATGATTTTTGAGTTATCTTTTAACAGTCATTTTGGTACTGATACTCGATGCTCTCTTTGCAGATGAGAACTTTAAGCTGGTATGCTCTCTATGGCAAACAGCAGCCCAAATACAAATGGATCTCAGCTCTTCAAGTGTCAACCACATCTTGATGGGTAACTCATAACCATATCTTATTTTTCTTCTTCTTCTGGTTTGCCCTTGAATGTGGATTGTGCCAATTTCAGTCGATTTACTCAAGAATGGGTTGATTTGGGGTGTGTTTTTCTCACAAACAGGAAGTCTACATTTAATGTATACAACCTTCTAAATCAGGATTTTGTTCATTATCTAACAATTTTGTTTTTATAAATATATAATCAACACAATAATGTTTCATGCAAAATGAGCAAAGAAGTGTCTGCAGGTCCAAGTCGACAGGCCTGCTTTGACGCATAATGATTATCATCTGTTTCAACATATATCCGTTTTGACCCTTTACTCAACTAGCTCATCTTGTGAACATGATAAGCTCTTTTAAGAAGTATTATCTTATGTACGGGTGTTATTGTTTCATTATGACCAGAATAAAATGTTTCTGTGAAAAACGGAGCTGCGTCGTTTGAGATAGGATTGTTAGTTTCAGATTATGTTAAACAAGGGTAATTAGGTAATTTAGTTATTGGTTTTGTTGCAACTATTGTGAAACTACTTATCTGAAACTTACTGTTTGACCCCTATTGATGAGATAATTAGTAGCAGTATCAAAGCATAAAAAGTTGATAGTTGTGACTGCATCTCACAATAATCAGGCAATCAGTTTTAAATTGCAATTTTAAACACCCCCTTATTATGTACATGGTCAGGAAACACTATACTTGCTAAAAATCGTGCAGGTCTTAGTGGCCTACTGCCCTACTGCACCTTCGGTATGTAAGGTTGTTCTGTGACTTTTTTTCATGTGTGTAGCATCCCATTCTTCTATGTAGAGGCTTGGTGGGTTTTAACAGCTTCTTACAACAATTTACATGATGATTTGTCATTGTCTTTTTGTTTGCTTGTTTATATTGTTTTCTCTTTGAGGGTAGATTGGTTATCTGGATGGACCAAGTATATCTCTCTCTGCAGAGTGTTCTGCAATCCAGCTGATCTTGAAGTTTTTACTGAGGCGACGAAAGACTCTCATTGGGGCAAACATCATGGGAAAGCTACTGACTTTGGGCGTGCTGTCGGGATATTATTGATAGCTACGAGGAGCTAAGAAAACATGAACAAGTTGATGGTGTTATTACACTCGGTCAAACGGCCAATGGTGGCAAATCGGAGGAATGTGTTGCAAGTTCTGGCTCAAAAGATGAGGCTCTCGCTTCTACTGCTGACTCATCCCCAAAATTGGTGATTTCCTTGGAAGATGTTGTGATGAATAATTATCGTGTATATCTAGGGAAGGGACTCGAAGGAGGAACAAAAAGGCCAGAACATCACCAATTTCATCTGATGGACTGGATTCAAATGCAAGTCCTGAAGAAAACGGTTCTGAAATTGTAGCTGATGAGTCTGATACCAAGAGTGTTAACGGAGTCAACTGTGAGCAATCTGGTTATCAAGTTATGGAGCATCCTTGTCTTCAGAAGCCACAAATAAACCAAGGCAGGACTATACAATAATAAGTGATGCAGAAGATATCTCTGCATAGGGGAAGACAATGGCGGTTAGGGATATATCAGACCCGTCTTTCACATTACGAAAATGTACTATAAATAGTCCCCCGTTATGGGAAGCTACAAAGAATAAGAATTTTGGCTGCTTAGCTGATGGCGAAGCTGCTTTACCACTGTCTAAGCGGCTTCATCGTGCTTTGGAAGCTATGTCTGCTAATGTTGTAGAAGATGAGCCAATTTGTCCTGGAGGACCATCTGCCTTGAAGACCATTGTTAATGGATCTCTTTCCCCAAAAGGAACAGAAGAGTCGGTTGTACAAAAGTCAAACTCTGCCAGCAATGGTGTTTGCCGCAATTTAGCTCCACCAGTTGAACAAAATGAGACAGTTGATGAGGTCAATACCTGCAATCAACCTTCTGGAACTAGTAGCAGCCCATCACAAAAGGCGGTGAAAATTGCTTAAAGTAAAGATTCTGTCATGTTGCATTCTTGTAATGGAACTGGCGAAGCAGTTTCAGTCCTGGAAATCCCAAAACCTTCCTCAGATGCTATTGAAGACCACATCCTCACCAAAACCACCCCCAAAAAATCAATCACATAATCTTCATCCAGTGTCATCGAGTACAAGCACGACTGACTCATCACCGGTCCATCCTCCTACTTAACCCGGATCAGTCGATCACCCAACGTCACCTTGAGCCACTCCTTCAAATACTCAACAACCATCTCAGAAGGCCTCCATGTCCTACTATCTGGATTACATTTTCTCCCACCATGAACCGCCATCAAATCAGGAAACTCCAAAGCAGGCGTCTCAAAAATATACGGCTCACCATAGCTAGCAAACAACGGAAAACAATCAACTCAAAAGTTGATGTTTTTACCTGTTTTGGTTACTAAAGCAAAACTGGTAAGACTCCTATATAAACAGTATAACCATAATATGCAGTGATTGTTTTCGAATTAGGGGCAATTACATGTATACCCACTAAAACTTGCATATTTGCATATTTCCTCAAAAAAAAAATGCTTAAACACCATTGTGCAATATGCATTAAAATCTTGTATTTTGGGGAAATATGCAAATATACAAGTTTCATATTGGGTATATATATGCAATTCCTCCTTACTTTTAAAAAAATCTGGAAATTTCTACTCATTGCCATTAACTTTGTAACTTGTAAGTATGACCTTCGTGCTTCTTCACTATAGAAGAAATTGAATACTTGACCAAAGTGAATTCAAGATGGTGAAACTGATGTTGTTCAGGTAAACAAGATCGGGTTTCTTTGTAGATGAAAAAACTGATTGGTGGGACGGGTTGGGTAATGGGTCCAAAGTGGTATAATTTGCAAAACAAGTATGTAAATTGGCTGATCTTCTCGTAGTAGTCAAGCACCTGGTATAGCCGTATATATTGAACAAACAACAACCTGGTTTTAATTTAAATCATCTGCCTCACATGGTATCCTTCTTAAGCACAATTTTACGTGCTATTACGGATTCACCTAACATCATCTACCAACCTGTTGATGATTTTCGTTTTTTGGATTCTTCTACACATACCACTTTTTTTTTGGAAAATTGCATTTAGTTCAGTTATCTTTCCTTCCTTACCGGACTGTGCGCATTTGTTGTTAGCATCACATTGGAAATGTTCAGGTGCTTGAATGTTGGTCATTATAAAATAGTATTTGACATCCTTTCACATCTTCTTTTCTTTTAAAGTTTGATTTCATTTTGGAGTGTGTAATTGTATATAGGTGGCGCAAATCGAAACTGAAAAGGAGGAAGGTGGGTTAATGTAATTCGCTTTTTTTATGCTACCGAGTTTTATATAGAGCTGGTCATTTCAACTTACTTTCACATTTCTTTAGCTGATTGCATATAGCCAAAAAACTAATTCTAGCTTTAACCAAATGATCTTCTGAGAATATCATTTGGTGAACCAGGTTCAGAAGCTCATGGTGGGTATGTTTCAGTTAAATGACTTGCAAATCTAGTCAAGAGTCTGTAAGTCATTTTCATATTCATTTGCGCTGAATTTGATTAGCTTGATATTATTTACTACGCTACAAGTGAAGTTCTAGTATATGCTTAATGTACAGTCGTACAGAATTCACCTTGGATCCCTCGCACCTCAATTTTTGTGTGTTGGTCGCAATGATCTTGATCAACGAAATTTAGCTAGTTTAACTGTAAGGCTGTCTGAATCTCACACAACACAACCTAAATTGTTCTGCTTGTTACAGTGTGTGATATACTTATTGTGTTTTGAAGTTTGAACCAGGATTGGTTGGTATTCAGACAAGGAACTGAAGGTCACTTTCATGGAAGGACAAATATATTGGTTATGGTTGTTATTCCTTCTGGCAGGTGTACAAATACGGAGTAGTTTCTTGTTGTGTACATTATCTTTCAGGATTTGGAACTATAGTAACTTGAGAGTCATTGACCAGGAAGGAGCTGCTCTGTTGATACAAAGATTACATGCAGCTGCTGATGAAGGGCACGATAGTGCAGAAAGTTATGAAGGTTCCACATCATCTGAATTTTCTGATGATGAAGAGCTGATTCCTGAGGTTTCTCCTGATGAGGAGGAATGTAAGCAACTCTATGCATAATATATATATCAATGAAAATCTCTTCACTTCTAAATATATGTATGTGTATGCAAACGTGAACGTGCAGGCCAACACTGTGATGTTGATCATGTAAATTCGACAAGTGTTTTTGTTCATATTGTCAGAAGGCATACACAACCTCCGCCTCTTTTCCAAAGCCATGCATTGCAGCAAAATGTGCTTTTGTGCTCACAGGTACCTTAGAATTTTGATCTTTACTAATGACTAGTTCAACATTTACTACATGCTTGGTTGGATGTATTAGAGGGTGGGGAATGGGAAAGATAATCATTATTTATGTTTGGTTTACTATTATGCAATGGACCATTACCCAAAACAAGGTAATGGAGCATTACCCTATAAATTGGGGGTTATGGTATTTATTACCCATGTAATACTCATTACATTCCTTAGCATTCCCTTTTATCTTTCTCATTCCTATTCCTCTATTTGATGCGTGCTGCGTCGATGCGTTGCGTTTACGGGATGCGAGGTGATGCGCACGCATCAGGTACGCATCAGTTGATGCACGCATCAGCGCTTTTTATTGCATCATGTATTTTGACCATATATAATAAAATTGGACTTATTAGAAAGTAATGGGCCTACTTCTAATGGGCTGTACTTTTAAATAATGGTCCAATTTCACATACAACTAACAAAAATATGAGTTCGACCTAACTCATTCCCCCCAATAATTGAGCACCTTTCTCTTAATTTCTTCATCTGCTACTACCTTCTTCATGTGCTACTACCTTCTTCATCTCAATCTTCATCAATCGGTGAGTTCTTCAATTTCTTCTTTCTACACTTTTAATTTCTACTTTCTAAACTCTTATTTTCTTCTTTCTAAACTTTCTTTATCTATAATCTTCTTGTCATTTATAATTAATATATCATCAAAATTATAATTCTAAAATTCTAACCTTAATTTTAGAATGGATGCTGGAAATGTTTCGGGTTCAACCAACCCCAACCCCAACCCCAACCCCAACCCCAACCCCTCTTGTGCATCAACTGAATCTAAGGACATAGCTCACCAATTTGCAGTCCAAGATCCTAAAAACAGAAACAACTTTACTTGTAACTTCTGTGGTAAAGTAACCAAGGGAGGAGCATATCGGTTAAAGGGACATTTGGCTGGAGGTATGCGTGGTGTTAGTGACTGCCCTAGAGTGCCTGATCATGTTAAAGTACAAGTTGAATTGTACATGAAAAATAAACAATCTTTGAAAGATAATAGTTGTATGCGTCGTGTAATGGATGAAGTCGATGAATATGATGAAGAGGAGGATGATGATTGTATTGTCACATCCATGAAGAGGGGAAGTGGTTCGGGACAGGGAGGTAGCAAATGTGCTCCTAAAAAGCCAAGACATAAGGGTCCATTGAATATGTACTTCGCTAGTAAACCACAAGGCGTAAAAGGAGGAGGAAGACAACAAACGATAAATGAGGTGTGTAAAAAGGAGTTAAGGAACAATGCTTGTAAAGAGATAGCTAGGTGGTTTTATGATGCAGGGTTCCTTTCAATGCAGATACCTATGATAGCTTTCATATTGCAATGGAAGCGGTTGCTCAATTTGGCCCGAGGTTTAAACCACCTAGCATGTATGAGCTTAGAGTTCCTTTACTCAAGAAAGAAGTGGAAGAAACCGAAGAAAATATAAAGAATTACAAGAAGGAATGGGCTGTCAAAGGTTGTTATATACTATCTGATGGATGGCGTGACTCTATTGTTCAAAAAGATATTGTGAAATTTTTGGTAAACTCTCCAAAAGGTTCCGTGTTTATAAGATCTATGGATGTCTCAGAAGTTACAAAAGATGCTAACACATTGTTTAAAATGCTTGAAGATATGGTGGATGAAGTAGGAGAGGAGAATGTGATTCAAGTTGTAACAGATAATGCTTCAAACTATGTTAAGGCTGGTAAGTTGTTGGAAGCTACGAGACCACATTTATATTGGACTCCGTGTGCGGCTCACTGCATTGATCTTATGTTGGAGGATATAGGAAAGCTTGAAAGGGTTAAGTCTTGTTTGAAAAAGGCGATGTTCATGAATGGTTATATATATAACCATGTTGGAGTTGTTAACATGATGAGAAGGTTCACAAATCAAAGAAACTTGCATAGACCTGCAATTACTAGATTTGCAACATCTTTCATCACTCTTGCACAACTACACAAGCAAAGAAACAATTTGCAAAGGATGATCACATCTGATGATTGGGTTAATATCAAATGGTCAAAGGACACGGCGGGAAAGGAAATGGTGAGAACTATTCTAAATGATAAGTTTTGGAGAAATTTTGCATATGCTCTTAAGTTAACGGGACCTCTTGTGAAGGTTCTTAGAATCGTTGATGGGGATAAAAAGCCTGCCATGGGATATATCTATGAGGCCATGGATAGGCTTAAAGAGACCATTAGCGCTTCTTTTGTCAATAAAGAAGTGCATTATAAGAAAGTGTTTGAGATTATTGACCAAAGGTGGGATTTCCAACTCCACAGGCCCTTGCACGCGGCTGGTCATTTCTTAAATCCTCAATGGTTTTATGACGAGTCAAAAAAAGTAGATTGTGAAGAGATAAGGTCTGGTTTAAGTGCTTGCATCCGTAGATTGGTTCCGGATTTAAGAATTCAAGATGCTATCGCGGACGAGTTGACTTTATACCAGAAAGAAGCAAGGATGTTTGGAGATCCCATGGCAATACGACACAGGAGTACAAAAGCTCGAGCGTACTAATGGGTTTTATATGGATCATCAGCTCCAAACTTACAAAAGTTTCCTATTCGTGTTTTGAGCCTCACCTGTAGTGCAACGGGCTGTGAGAGAAACTGGAGTGTTTTTCAACACATTCATACCAAGAAAAGAAACAGATTGGCACAAGATCGATTAAATGACATGGTTTATGTCAAATATAATCGTGCTTTGGATCATCGATCCAAAGGAATTGACACGAACGATCCTATTCTTTTGAAAGATATTGATGAAAGTAATGAATGGCTGATGGGGCATATGGATGGTGAAGAACAACCTGCTACTAATTTTGTGTATGTTGATGACGATTTAACATGGGCTACTGTGAGCCAGCTTATCCTACTAGAGCTACGGCATCTAGAGGTAGCGCACATGCTTCATCAAGCGCTCCAAAGGGGAAAGGGGTTGCTCACACCTCCACCTCTAGTTCTAAAGCATATCAAGGGCTCATAGATGAAGATTATGAAGAGGATATTGGACTTTCCGAAGATGATGGGGTCAATGAGGAGCTTGGGATTGATGTTGATGATGACGAGGATGATGAATATGACTTCTAATTTAGTCTTAGAGGAGTTAGAGACACAAACCTTTCGATGGATGCTTTTGCTTTGCTTTTAATTATAAAAAATGATTACTTTTGATCTTAGTTTTTGACTATCTATGTATTTTAGCGATATGAAATCGTGAACAATGAAAATGCATGCTATCTTTTAATATTAGATGTGGTATAAATGTGGTATTAATGTGTTTTGTGCACTATATATAATTTACAAGTTTTTTTATAAAAATGTCGCCTCGGGTACGTGATGCGCGCGCTTTCGCCTCAGCGCCTCGCGCCTCGGCTTTTTGACCCTTATCGCATCGGCGCGCATCTCGCTTTTTAAAACCCAGAGCACTAGGTTTGACCTTTAAAGTCAAAGTGTATAAAATTATTGCTTTCTTTTAGACTTTTATACGTATTTTAAATATTCTATGTTGATACATTTGTGTTTTACTGTACATGGAGGGAGGGTTCAAAGACAAACCAGGGAAGCCTCTTGTTAAGGCCACAATTAGTATATTCACTAATCAAATATCCAAATTTCATAATCCTTGATTAAGCCACAATTAGTATATTCACTAATCACCTTGATGCAAGTAAGATAAGTACTTTGCATCTCAAATAAAGCATTAACCCATAAAAGGGAAAATTGCATTTACGCAAAGTGGCCTTGACTTAATTGATCAATAAGGGAGTAAACCTGTTACGTGATTAGTAAAGACATACGTAAGGATTATGGTCACTTGAATGTTTTCATTTGAAGGTTTAGTGAAAGTATGGACTACTAGGTCTAAGAAAAACATTTTGGTTTAGCTAAAGGCTTTTAGAAAACATTTCTGAGTTGGTGTTTTGTAAAACGGGAGGACGTGTTTTGGTCATCTCTCGAAGTCCAAATCTTATTGCGAGTTTACCAACATCTTAAATATCATGTACAAACGTGTATTGAAAGATCCACTTTAGTCGGGTAATAGGAAAGCCGATTTGGAAAAACCAAAACCGCACCAATCAGCACCCGGCGCACGGCGTGCCAGGACTTGGAGCGTTTTTGGTTTAGGCTATAGTTAGTGATCTTATGTGTTTTCTAATATATTTTTCATTATTAAAACATAAAGGAAACCTTAGCCATCATTTGTACCAACACGCACTATTAAAAGATAAGAGACTAAACTTGATAAAAAGTTGATAGGAACCTTAAGATACATCCGCTCCCAATAATCCTTCAACAATATACAAGACACAGAATGAAGATATATTACACTTTTAATCCAAATAGTGCTCCTAAACACATACTTGAATTTCAGCTCCAAATCTAGAGTAGGATGTTATTTATATATTCTTACTTAATAATACAATAATAATATTACAGCTCATCACTAGCTTATCGAACATGTAAATATATTTTAAATATAAATCTATCTCAAAACAATGTGCTTGCACGGACATTTAAAACTATACAAAGAAAAGGGGATTCATAGTGGTCTATGCTTTGCTCACTTGAGGGACAAGAATAAGCTGGGTATCTTCCAATCACCTTCCATGTCATGAGCCCCAACATCCACCAGTCATTCACATGATAACTCATAGTGTTGATAAAAAAATCCAAAGATGACGAGAAACCCGAAATCTGCATCCCAAACTCACGCAACTGTCTGGATTTTCCCCTCCATTGGGAGCACTCTTAACAAAACTCAAACCCCCTCGGAATCATCTTGTAAACCATAAACAACACAAGTCCCTCATTTTCACTTTGCAATAACAATAAAATGGGTTATATAGGCATTAGAATGCGTCATTAACTTTGACATGCAAAAATCTAGTTAACATATAAGGCTAGATAGTTGCCCAATTGTGGTTAACTCTCAAACGTTAAAACTCACATCATGTGAAGTTATCTAAATGGATTAGAATTTTTAATACTTATAGGATAAAGATTATGAGTTTTAATGTCATTCTTTAGGATTGGTTATTTGGTGTAGTTTTTCATGAATTTCTTTAATATTCAATTGCAAATTAAAAAATCTGCCGGCCTGTGGCTCGATTATTGCATCTATATTGTCTTGTTAGTTGTTAAACAGAGTATATAATAAATAAATCATAACATGTCAAGTGGTTGGGTAAAATAATTCCCCTGACTTGTTCAGGTCAAGAGTTAATTATATATTATTGAGCATAGGACAATATTAGTAGAGTCACAAGGGTGGATCAAATCATTACTAAGCAAACTCAGTTCTGTTTATATTCACAGCTCCATAATCATTCATACATAATCACCAATATAAAGCATAACAATGTCTTTGTCAGGGTTAAACCTTGAAAAGTTTCTAATTCCACTGGAGGAAATCAAGTTGGCCACCAAAAATTTCAGTCCTGAAACTAAAATCAGAGATGGTGGATTTGGTACTGTTTACAAAGGACAACTCTCTGAACGCTGGCAAAATCGCGTTGCTGCCTTCAAATGGCATGATCGAGAGGGTTTACATGGAGAGGAACAGTTCCGTAATGAAGTTGAGATGATGTCTAGCCTCCACCATGAAAACATCATTTCTTTCATTGGTTACTGTGATGAAGGCAATGAGAAGATTATAGTTACCGAGTATACTGTCAATGGAAGCCTTGATGATTTTCTTTTCTACGAGGATAAGAGAAGTTGCTTAACATGGGCAGATCGCCTAAAGATTTGCTTAGGGGCAGCAAGAGGACTCCAGTACCTCCATTCAGGTCTTGGGGATCGCGGCATAGTAATACACAGAAACGTCAAGAGCGGAAAAATATTGTTAGATGATAATATGGAAGCTAAAGTTTGCGGTTTTGGTTTTTCAATATTAATTGACTCAAAAAGTCAGCCACAAGTATCTGAAAGTGTTGATGGTACCCAGTTTTATATGGATCCCATTTACGAGAAAAGCCGCAAAATCATGGTAGAATCAGATGCTTACTCATTTGGAGTTGTACTATTCGAAATATTGACGGGGTTGCTGGCTTATCGTCGCAGGAGCATTGGAGATGATAAGCCCCAATATCTGATAAATATGGTCCAACACTACCATGAGGATGGAGTAGACAAGTTGATTGATCCTTTTATACGAGATCAAGTTGATAGTCGTTCTCTTGATATGTTTGCAGAAATAGCATACAAATGTATCAGCTTACATCTGGAAGATCGCCCTAAGATGGACATGATCATAAATTTTATTGAGAAAATCTTTGGTACTCAAGTAAGTCTTTTCATTTAATTTCAATGGATTCATGCACCACTTATTATAGATGTAATATCATGTCATTTCTCAAATGAAACTTGTCTCTAACAACCCTTAAGTTAATGAGATCAAGTGGATCACCCGCTTATTCTCCTCTAATGGAAAGAACCAGCCAAAACAATTTTTTGGGGGGTTATACCTCATCTAAAGTGAGGATCGTGAAGTAGCGGGATTACAATTTCAAAAAACTTTTCTCTAGTCTTTTTTAAGTATCATATTTTAAGTTGCCGTTTTTTTCTTAAAAAAGTATCATATTTTGAGCAAAGAGCAAAGTTGGTAGGAGACCATACTTTGTACTAAAACTCTGTTTTGTGTATATTGACAGGAACTTAAAGTGAATGCATCTACTATTAACACAAAAAGCATCCACCAATTTAGAAATTTTGAAAAATTTCTAATTCCATTAGAGGAGATCATGCGGGCCACCAATAACTTCAGTCCAGAAAATCTGATCAGCAAGGAGGAACATGGTTCAGTCATCTATGAAGGGCAGCTCTCAGAACATTGGCAAAACCGCAAAGCTGCCATCTATCGGCTCCATCCGAATACTTACCAAATAGAGCACGCGTTTCTCTACTGTCTTAAGACGGAATCCAACTTGAACCATGAAAACATCATCCCTTTCATTGGTTATTGTAATGAAGGCGATGAGAGGATGGTGGTTTATGAGTATCCTCTGCATGGAAGCCTTTATGATCATCTCCAAGACCCTAGGATGAGGCGTTGCATAACATGGGCACAACGCTTAAAGATTTGCGTAGGCGCGGCTAAAGGACTCAACTATTTTTGCGTAGGTCTAGGGAAGGATCGCCCATTGATACACACAGACTTCATGAGCCGAATGATATTGTTAGATGAGAATATGGAAGCCAAAGTTAGTTTTTTCGGTTTGTCAAAATTAGGCCCTGGAAATCAGTCACTTGGAAACAGGGGTTTCCAGTTTTACTTGGATCCCATGTACTATGAAACCGGCGTCATAGGCAAGAAGTCAGTTATTTACTCATTTGGAGTGGTAATGCTTGAAATGTTGACCGGGATGATGGTTCATTATGAAAGGGGAATCGGAGATGATAAGCCACAAACTCTCATAAATTTGGTCCGACAGTACTACGGAAATGGATTAGAAAAGTTAACTGATCCGTGCATAAGTGGTCAAGTTGACGATCATTCATTTCATACTTTTACGGAAATTGCGTATAAGTGCATTAGTTTCAATCTTAAAGAACGCCCAAAGATGGACACTATCATTAAACAAATCGAGGAGCCACTGGATATTCAAGTAAGTATTTTCATCAAGTTATTCGAAGGATATTTTGTTTGATATGTAATAATGATAAGTATTTTGAATCCTATATTGTTTAACATATCCTAAAGACTTTTACATCATAACCTCAAAATCACCGGTTTCATCCCAATCTTGCAAAAACTAAATATTTAACAGTAAATAATCTCTTACAGTATATAATAAGAGAATTTCACATATTGAAAAAACAGCCCAACAATTTGCAGTTAGACCAATGGCAGTGCATCTTTCTACATACGTAGCAAAATTGAGCATTACTATTGGCAAATAAAAGGCAAAATTGCAGCCTAATTTAGTCAAACTAATAAATTTTCATCTAACTTATAAAATGTGCTAAAAAACATGTATGTCAACTAAAAAAAAGAAAAGAAAAGAAAAAAACTTGAAGTGGTAATTAATAAAACTTTAGTTGTTAAATTTTAATTAAAGTATATTTATTAGTTTTCTTGTTTTTTTTAATAACTTTATAAATTTAATAAATACTACCCAGACTTTATACCCTCTATACTTAAAGAAAAATACAACAATTTGTTGTTATTTATAAATATTATTAGTAGTATACATTAAACTAATGTATTTGTACGGAATCATAAATATAAAAAGAAAAGCACGAGTTACTGTGACATGTAAATGAATAAACAAGAAAATACATATATGAATTACTCATGTTATTCCTTTTTATGAGATTACCAAGGATATCCTGATTTTTTTTTTTTTTTTTTTTTTTTTTTTTTTAACTATCCACATTCAATAATGACTCATGTTATTCCTCTTTATAAGTTTAACCTGTGTATGGTTTTAAAAATTGACTTAATTTATTACTAACATGAATATATATATATATATATATATATATATATATATATATATATATATATATAGAGAGAGAGAGAGAGAGAGAGAGAGTTAGGATCAAATAAGAAGAAAATTAAAATAAGAATGATAAGAATAAACTACAACCACTCATTTTAGATGCACCTACAAAAATAGATGAATCTCTCCTTAAATTTCTCCCTCCCATTTGAAATGTGTGGCTAGAAATTCTTCTTATTCTTCTTATTTTAGTTTTTCTTTTTACCGGATCTCTTCCCTATATATATATATATATATATATATATATATATATATATATATATACACACACCAAAATGAAGGCACGACCTCACACGTTACTTTGAGATGGAAATAAATAGGCAAAGTTCTACATATAACGACAACACATATTTTTTCAAGGTCATTATGTGCTACTAAACACACATTATGTCTAGAACATGATATCAATGGTTAAATTTAAACAAGATCAATATAAACACCATGTCAGTTAAACAAAGTCAAATCCTTCGTGAAACAAAGATCCATACAAAATATTAATCGATATTAACACATAATGAAATTTTTTTTGTAAAACTCGTGCGTTTACGGGTATTATAAGTATATAAGTATTAAAAATTTAATATAATTTTATAGAAAAATCTTAAACGTTACAAAACCACGTATTTATGAATTGCCACAATATTTAACTTTAAAACAAAGTTGTTGAAATATTATTACTTGTTACACTATCTGCATGGGTATTTTAGTAGCATAGGAAGTAACTGGGAAATATCTTTTATTGTTAAATGTAAGACAATGTCAAAAATAAACGGGTGTCGCTAAGCATACATGGTTTTGTCTATATTCACAGAACCGTAGAGCTGCTTCTCCCGTTACCATGCAAAGCCACCAGTATCAAATTACAATATCTTCTTCCAGTGTAAGCCTAGAAAACTTTTTAATTCCACTCAAGGAGATCCACTTGGCCACCAGAAACTTCAATCCAAAGGCTCAGATTGGAGATGGTGAATTTTCTTTGGTCTATAGAGGAAAACTATCTGAGCCTTGGAAAAATCAAATAGCTGCAATCAAACGCTTTGGTCGGAATGATTACAAAGGTGAGGAAGAGTTCCACAACGAACTTAAGATGATATCCAGATTTGAGCATGAAAACATCATCCCTTTTGTTGGTTACTGTAATGAAGGCGGTGAGATGATTATAGTTTCTAGGTATGCTGCCAACAGAAGCCTCGATCACCATCTCCAAGACCCCTGGAAGAGCCGTCACATAACTTGGCCACAGCGCCTTAAGATTTGTCTGGGGGCAGCAAAAGGAATCAAGTACCTCCACTCGGGTCATAAGGAGCATTGCATGATAATACACAGAGATATTAATAGCTCAAACATATTGTTAGATGATAAGCTGGAAGCCAAGATTTGCGGTTTCAGTTTGTCAGTACAAGTCCCCAAAAATCAGCAACACACCAAAATCTATACAAATGTTGCAGGTACTCCCTCTTACGTCGATCCCATTCACATTGAAAGTGGCATCCTGAGTACAGCGTCAGACGTGTACTCCTTCGGCATTGTGCTGTTTGAAATGTTGAGTGGGATGCTGGTCTTCTATGAGAAGAGCATTAGAGATGACAAGCCTGGAAATCTGATAAATTTGGTTCGGCGCTACTATGATGATGGACCGGAGAAGTTAATTGATCCCCATATAAATGATCATATTGACAGACGTTCTTTCCATAAGTTCATAGACATTGCATACAGATGCATCAGCTTCAATTTAAAGGATCGCCCTACAATGGATAGGATCATCTTGTGGATTGAGAAAGCTTTGGATATTCAAGTAAGTCTCTTCATTTTTAAGCTATATCTAGTTTCATAAGTTAGGAGGTAAATTATCACGTATGATCATACATCATGATTATTTGCTCTACCAAATGTCATGACACGTGTTGATTGCTTCAATAACATGCCACTGTTTTTCAAAAACATGAAGGTCTTTTCAGTTAAAGGGATACTTCTTTCCCCTATTAAACATCTGTTTGCTTAAAGAATGCATGGTCATAGAAATAAGTAAATGCCCATTAATGTCTTCATATACTCTAATCCTATCTCTAAAGAAATCCACCCGTTATCTTGTCAAACTTACCATAAAATTGCACTAACTTGAAAAAACCTTGTAAAGTATTGTATTCTTTTTTCAGAAACATGAACTCAAGTAAAAGTAGTGGTATTAAAGGTTTTAGTTTAAGTTATTTTTGGCAAATTGTTAAGACAATAGAAATCACAGAGTACCTAAGTAAACTCGGTTTTGTTTCTGGTGACAGAACCATGAGGCTGCGTCTACCGTTCCTATACAAAGCTACCATGATCAAAACCTAAAGAACTTTAGAATTCCACTGGAGGATATCAGGCAGGCCATTGGAGAAAAGAGTGCAGAAACTCAGATCGGAGATGGTGGATTTGGTTTAGTTTACAAAGGAAAACTCTCCGAACGCTGGCAAAATCGCACAGCTGCAATAAAATACCATGATCCAACAGGTTACCAAGGAAACGACGAGTTCCGTAATGAGCTTGAGATGATTTCCATGTTCCACCATGAAAACATCATCCCATTCATTGGTTACTGCGATGAAGGGAATGAGATGATTATAGTTTCAGAGTATGCTACTAATGGAAGCCTCGATCATTATCTCCGTAACCCGGAAAAAAGAAGTTCCTTGACATGGGTACAGCGGCTCAAAATTTGCTTAGGGGCAGCAAAAGGACTCAACTATCTCCACTCGGGTCAGGGAGATTACAACAGGGTAGTACACAGAGATGTAAAGAGTGCAAACATACTCTTAGATGACAATCTGACAGCCAAAATTTGTGATTTTGGTTTATCAAGGTCTGGACCCAGAAATCAGCCACAAACCCAACTCTATACTAAAGCTGCAGGAACCAAGTTTTACATCGATCCTATTTACAGTGAAAGTGGCATCCTACGTAAAGAGTCTGATGTGTACTCGTTTGGGGTGGTACTGTTTGAAGCGTTGAGTGGGATGTTGGCTTATAATAGACGGAGAATTGGAGATGATAAGCCACAACCTCTGATAAATCTGGTACGGCGTTACTATGAAGAGGGACCGGACAAATTGATTGATCACCTGATAAAAGATCAAATTGATAGCCGTTCTTTTAAAACGTTTGTGGAAATTGCTCATGAGTGCATTAGTTACAATTTAAACGAACGCCCTACGATGCAAACTCTCATCGAGAGGATTGAGGATGCATTGGCTTATCAGGCAAGTCATTTTATCTAACTATTTCTGATATCACTTTGTAATTAATGGATTTTAATCTGTAATACCTCTAGTTAGCTATGCATCATATATGTTACCGTGTTTAGCTGTTCTGCATATATGAACTTACCACTTGGGTTAACGTAATTTTGTGCGATCGTGATAAGTAGCAAAGGATTCTGAAGTGAAGGAACCTGAAGCAAAGACCACTGAGAACTAATTTACACGGGCGTCCTTGAAGTTGTTATTCACTATAAGTTTAGTTCCATGTTGGTTTCCATATATTTAATGTTATGAGCTATATTGTATTTCATGGAACTTTAGAATTAAGCAATGTTCGAATATTGGTAGACATTTGGTTTTCTGTATACGTGAATTCTGGTTATGTGAAATCATGAGATTTTGTTGCACTACCAAATATGTGTGTATATAAAATTCTGTTGTCAATCCAAAAAGCGTTGATTGAATCAAAGAGAATGGATTATAAAATAACAATTGCAATTCTCTGTTGAAATAAATGTTCAAAACTTACTGGTTATATCGTAAAGTATTGGTGTTCGATCACCCCGCATGATTATAAAGCATGCACTGTTGGTTGTTTTGTTATTTTTGGATTAGCTTACCCAACGATAATCAATGCAATTGGATATCACTTAGAGGGAAAGGTGCCATGGATAGCTTCATCTCCTCATTTGGAGCTCAGGGGTGCCACATCACCCTAACACCTCTTCACAACTAACCCACTTCTCACTCACAACTAACCTAACTTACTCATTTGGGGCTCACCACTTACACATTTATTTATTTTCACTCACAACAAAAAGAAAGAAAAAAAGAAAAAAAGAAAAAAAAAAAAGTACAAAATTGTCATAATGGCATCTTCGCCGTGCAGGCTACCAAGGACTAAGTGAGGAGGGATGAGGAGAGGGGGGCGGTGTCATGGCTAGCCATGAAGAGGCATGAGTAGCTTCCACGTAGGAGTGGCGAGCCATTGTGACGAATGACACCTTCTCCTCTTAGAACCGTGTAATAACTTTTCAAAATAAACAATTCAACTCTAATGCTTGGGCATCAAAAATATGTTTTTGAGATAAGACCAAGTGTTTGTTCCTGGTTTGGGCACAAATCTAAGAACTCTTTCGCTTCTAAGTGTTTAGGTTTTTATGCGTCTCTTCATGGAGATGTATGTTTATATTTATAAGGAAAACTCAAATGCCAATGAAATTATGATAATATGTTATTCGGGTCGATCCGGTCTGGTTAGGGTCAATCGGGTCGGATCATTTCATGTCAAAACTCAAGAAAAATACACCCGAACCCGAGCTTGTTTAGAACTCGGGTTACTCGGGTTTGGGTCAATTCGGGTTCAGGTCAACTCGGATCGGGTCAATTCGGGTTTAGGTCGACCCGAGTATTTTTACATTGTAAAAGTGTTAGTTGAGCCGGGTTAGTCGGGTTCGGGTTAATTCGGGTCGAGGCTAATAAAAATATACTCAAACCCGACCTTGTTTAGAACTCGGGTCAATTAGGGTTGACTTGATTGACTTGAATATAATTTTTGACCCGAATGACCCGACCTGAAAAACCGAATTCGGGTTTAAGTCGGGTCGGCTTTTATAACACCCCTAGTTATAACTGCCCGTGAATAAGTTAAAGCCGTTACAGGTTAGTTTTTATTAATTCCAACTTGATTACTCGCTCATAGACTAGCTCCAAAAATGGACTAGCTCCCCTAAATAGATTTGCTCCCAGAGTATGTTCTCTAAGGAGTTCACTCACTGAAGAGATGATCCTTCTGAAGAAGCTACTCCCTAATGAGCTCCGTCAGTGTCTACTTAGTGAAAAGTATGAAGCTGAATTCATGAGCCTCCTAATGGATAATGTTCAGAGTATTACTTGTTAGTATTACTTTTAGTAATAGAAGTGATAATCATTCTACGTTTAGGAACTATGTAACGTTGATAGAGAATAGCATAAAATGAATAAATTAAATATAATTTTAGGTCTCTTTGTTAAGTATAAATAACAATACTCAAAATAAAAAAGGACAAACGACGAATCACTCACTCACTTGCCACTGTCATCCGCCGCTAACTTTACATATATACGGTATCCGATGAGAAAATTTTGACTTAAATGTATGCTAACTAACGTATCCTGCAACTATTTTAAATTTTTGATAAACATTCATGTTATTTAGGCTTTTTATTTTTTTATTTTTAATTTTATTTTTTTAATAACAAACAATAAGTTAAATAGAGGTTTTCATCTATTTAAATTACCTGAAAAATACTACTTAGAATTTTAGCTTACACTAGATGAATACACACGCAAAACATCAATATATAACGAAAAATAATTATACTTGTCAAATCGTGATTCTGGGTTATTCTTAAAATAATTTTTCAAATTAGCTAAAAATACTACTTCCTCCATCTCATATTAAGTATCCATTTTCATTATACATAAAGTTTTAGTAAATTCCACTAATTAATCTCTCCACCAATCAAATATTATTTTGACCCACTAAAGTCTCATCTTATTAGTTGAAAGGTACAAATGAAACACTATATTCCATTGTATATTCTGTAGACACTTTATCTATACTACTATATAATGCATTTTGGACTATTCTATAATTAGAAAGGCTTAAATTTAAATTCTATAATTAGAAAGGCTTAAATTCAGACTTTTTTCTTACTTATTAGGGAAAAATTTCAAAATTAATTTATTAGGAAGCAAGTTGGTTACGAAGTTTGTTAGGAAACGGTTGTTCAAACTAAAATTATTTGGCTTAACCATCTCGAATATCTCTACTTATAAAGCAGCATGAAGTGTAACCAAATAACGCAAAATATAATCACACCGTACCCGCCGCCACATTGCGCGGGTACCGTTCTAGTCATATATAAATACGAAAAGGCAAAAAAATATATAATACATAGAAATAAATAACCACACACACGACGACTCACTCACTCACTCACTCACCACGGTCATCCGCCGGTAAATTCCGTTTATATACATATTCTCCGATGACGTCATCTCAAATCAATCCATTAATGTATTTGTAAATTGAATGATACTAATATGTTATCTATATAATATGCAACTGCTAGGGTTTATGGTTAGGGTTTATGTTTTAGGGTTCATCATGATTCATTATCTTGACATTTATTTGAATACGAGTACTCGATTAATTTCATGTTAGGAGATCGCTTTTGTTTGTAATTTGTTGATTAAAGTTCGTTTTGGGGGGGGGGGGGTTAAGGTTAGATAGCGGGCTTACGGTGTATCTGGTTTCGGTTTATGTTTCGTAAACGCAAACTTTTTGTGGCTTATTTTGGGATGTATGGGGTTATATAAGCTTTATATAAGCCGAAAAGTTTTGAAATAAGCTACAAAAAGTGAGCTTATGGAACGTAAGCTGAAAACTAGATACGCCATAAGCCGGCTATGTAAGCTTAAACAAACACCCCCCTTACATTTGTTGGTTCAAGTGTTTATGCTTGTTTGTTCGTTTAGCGTCTTGATAGAACAAACATAGATGAATAAGAAGAAGCTTATGTTCTTAATGAATGAATGTAAACACTTATATGTTCGGTTGAGTGTCCATGTGTGTTTTTTGTTCGTATTAGCTTAAACGAACTAACACGGTCAAGTCCTGTTGGTGTTAGTTTAGGCTTATATAGCAGGCTTACGGGTTATTTGGTTTTCGGCTTATGTTTCATAAACCCAAACTTTTTATGTCTTATTTTGGGACATATGGGGTTATATAAGCTTTTATATAAGCCGAAAAGTTTTAAAATAAGCCACAAAAAGTGAGTTTATGAAACGTAAGCCGAAAACCAGATACGCCATAAGCCGGCTATGTAAGGTTAAACAAACACGCCCTTACATTTGTTGGTTCATGTTTGGATAATTTATATGCAGTTATACGCGAACAAACAATATGTAACCGAATTTATGTGTGTTTCAAGTGTTTTATGCTTGTTTGTTCGTTTAGCGTCTTGATAGAACAAACATAGACGAATAAGAAGAAGCTTATGTTCTTAACGAATGAACGTAAACACTTATATGTTCGTTCAAGTGTCCATGTGTGTTTTTTGGTTCGTATTAGCTTAAAAGAACTAACACGATCAAGTCCTGTTGGTGTTCGTTTTCAGCCTTAATGGTTTAAATTATATTTTGTTTACAGTTTCCGTATAGGGTAGATGTATGTTAATGTTATTTGTTTGTTTTAGGATCTGCATTGTGAGAAAAAGATGAGTAAGAAGAAGAATCCCTGTGTGTTTTTGGACTTGTCGATAGATGGAAGTCCCGCGGAAAGAATCGTAATCGAGGTGCGTATGTTGTACACATAAACTCATTTTGTGTAGATTAGTATATATGTGTTGCAGCATTTAGTTGCATATGTCTTTCTTATGGATTTAAGATGCTAACGGAAAGTAATGATACGTGATTTGCAGCTTTTTGTGGATGTTGTGCCTAGGACAGCTGAGAATTTTCGAGCACTTTGCACAGGTTTGTGTTTGCTTCAGTTTTTAATGAATATGAGATATTGGAATGACGTACATCTGCGTTGTTGTTACATTATCGTGTTTCTGTGTAGGGGAGAAGGGTACGGGAAGCACTACTGGAAAACCATTGCATTACAAGGGCGTTGTTTTCCATCGGATAATTAAAGGATTCATGGCTCAAGTAAGTTTATTGAACTAATCTCGGTTAATTAGTTATGCACTTTTGAAATCTGCTTATTGGTTTAGAGTTTAGTTAAGGTTTTATTTACTGAAAAATCATGTCCGTAGAATGTAGATTGCTTGCTAAACTATAGGTGAATAGTGCTTATAGATATAAGGTTGCATTCTAAAAGTTCAGCACAAACTGTTGACGGATCATACATCAGGAAAAAGTTACTCCTCGATGATAATCTTAAATAGCAGACTTGCATTACCATAAGGAGTAGATTGGTAGGTTACTTTTTTTGGCTAAGAAGCAGAAATCAACCATAAACCAGCAACTGTCCTTTCGTTTTCGTGTATCACTAAAAACCTCTTAAGCATAACCTCGTGTTATCTCTGGGGAAACTGATGCTTTGTGTTAGGAGAAGATTTTTATTCAATCCAAATGTCGCCTTTTTCTTCTTTATAGTTTCTTATTTGCGTGTATTCGGATTTGATTCTGTTCACTGATATTTTCGTTCATTTTTTTAATCGTTTCTTAGTATACCGCTTATGTGTTCATGCTTGTATGTATATGTCTATGTTAAGAAAGACTAATTTTAAAATTGTCATGTTGAGTATTCTGTTTAGTTAGGCTTGTATCACTTTTTGGTTTATCAAGCGAAGCACATATATCTGAAATAAATTGCAATTACTATTATGATGAGTATGTATTCAACATATTCATATCATAATGCCTTAAACTTGTGCATTTTCCTTGCATGTGAGTTGATAGCTGGATGATTTCATCAATTCTTGAATGTATGTACTCATATAACAGAAAGTTTTCAGTTTACTTCGAGATACATAGTATCATAGGATTGAATGATCTTAAATGTATTTGTTAACAAAAATTTATGAATCTGTTTTGTATGATCAGATGCTATATTTGTTTATAAATACAGAATGCTGTTTCTACTTTCGTATCATCTCAAACATGTGCACGGTCACTTGTCAAATAACGTTTTTTTTTTTGTTTTTTTATTCTTATGCAGGGAGGCGATTTCTCAAAACAAAATGGTATGCTTTTCCTTTCAGTTTTGTTCTCGACAGAGTGGTGAAGCTCTTTTTAACTTGCATCTACGTGCCCAGATTTGTAAGGCGTGACCTTTTGATGGTTTGCAGGCACTGGTGGTGAAAGCATCTATGGAGGAAAGTTTGCAGGTACAATTTAAAAAATGCTCCCTTTGTTTTGTATGACCAAAGATTTTTGAATTACCGTTTAGCTATTATTTTGTTACTAATACTTGGTGCTCTCTTTGTAGATGAGAACTTTAAGCTGGATCATAGTGGTGCTGGTGTGCTCTCTATGGCAAATAGTGGCCCAAATACAAATGGATCTCAGTTCTTCATACTCTTCAAGCGTCAACCACATCTTGATGGGTAACTCATAATATCTTATTTTTCCTCCTCTATTTTTTTCTTCTGGGTTGCCATTGAATGTGGATTGTGGCAATTTCAGTCGATTTACTTAAGAAGGGGTGACTTGGGGTGTGTTTTATCCAATGTTGCAAAAATCGGCCGAATCGGCCGATTAATCGCTAATCGGTGATGCACCTTGTCGATTTTTGAAAATCGGTGAAAAAATCGGCCTAGGCAAAAAAATCAGAAAAAATCGGTCAAAAATCGGCCGAATCGGTCAAAAATCGGCCGAATCGGCCAAAAATCGGCTGAATCGGCCGAATCGGTCAATTTAAAAAAAAATAGAAATTTAGGCATTTTACTTAATTTGGGGATCGTTTATTTCACTTATAACATACAATGGGCCTCATAATCATAATTGAAGCCTTTTATTGAGGTTTGTAAACATAGAAGGCTTGGAATCAGTTAAGATCTTTAGTTTGCTCTCCAGAAATTCCCAAAACATGCAGGAAATGCCAAACCGATTAATCACTGATTAATCACCGCCTTGACCGATTACAGGCTGCAGGGTGGTCGACCGCCCGACTACCGATTCACGATTTTTGCAACATTGGTTTTATCACAAACAGGAAGTCTACATTTAATGTATACGACCTTCTAAATCAGTATTTTGATCATTATGTACAATTTTTTATTTTATTTATATAAATATATAATTAAAACAATAATGTTTATATGCAAATGAGCAAAGAAGTGTTTGCCGGTTCAAGTCGAGTAGTCGACAGGCCTGTTTTGACCCATAATGAATATCATCTGTTTCAACATAAACCCGTTTTCCCTTTACCCAACCCACCCATCTTGTCACCTCTGGTATCATTTGTTTGTCTGATAAAAAATAAGGACATATTTTAATAACTGAAGCATATGCTTTGAGGACTTAAAGGCAACTGAAGCTAAAAAAACTTCTTGTGCTGGTTATATGGCAGGAAACATGTTGTTTTCGGAAAGGTAGTAGAGGGTATGGAAATCATTAAAAAGATTGAGCAGTTGGGGACATCCGATGGAAAACCTTCTGGTTTGGTAAGAATTGCAGATTGTGGTGAAATATCTGAAGATAAAAAGAAAAAAGCGTTAGAATCTGAGAAAGGTATTAACACTTGCTTGGAACCTTACTAACTATTTTAAATTTGAAGCATAGATGTGACAATTTTCAACCAATTCACTTATGAATGGGCTGATTTGGTAACTGAGATGTATCTCATCTTCAATGGGTCGGAAAAGGGTCAGATATGGTCGTACTAATCAAATGGGTTGAAAGAAGTATATATTTGATCCATATATCCTCCTAAACCGATTTATCCAAGATAATAAACATTATTAAAACACAAAAAGGTTTAGTAGGGGTCAACCGCGCCCCATCCTGTTTCAGTGGGCACTAGAAATGACCATTTTTGACTCATTAATCATTACACAGACACAACCCGTCTATTCTACCACCTTTAATGAATACATCTACTTGATTATTAACTTGCTTAACCTTATTTAGGTAAAAAGAAAAAATCTGGGAAGAAAGCTATTTCTTCCGATGATGATAGTTCAGACGGGAGAGTAAAGAAACGGCGTAGATCAGCAGATAAAAGAAAGAAACGCAGAAAGTACTCCTCATCTGATTCGTCCAGCTCTGATTCAGATTCAGAGTCTGATTATTCAGACAGTGATTCCTACTCAGAGTCTGATTCAGATTCTTCAAGTTCATCTAGTGATGGAAGGCGTCGAAAGAAGAGGTCAACAAAGAGCAATGGCAGACATCGTAAGAACAAACAGAAAGAATCAAAGAAATTAAAGAGGCCTGCTAAAAAATCAAAGCGGAAGTCGAGAAGGTCTGATTTTAATATATAACTTAAATCTAATCAACATATACATGCTCATGTTTATCACATGATTCTAGGTAGTGTTTGGATATTTGGCTTTAAATCATTTATCTGATTCTTGGGATTAATATCATAATAATCGGTTTTTAATGCTTGGTTAAATAGATTCTGCATCTAATAATCTTAATGGTTAAATAGATTCTACTTGGTTAAATAGTTTCAAGCAATCTGCATTATAATTTATTGTTAAAGAGTGAAATTCAATTACCTAATTATTGAGAGAATTTTACTCCAATCTCACAAGGGGTATTTCCTTCTTGCCAAAAGAAAAAAGATTTCTGGTTATACTACATATTTATTTTTAAAATAATCTGAATTTTCTGAAAACTCAAAACAGTTGATGTCTGATTACAATGATTAGTGCTTATCTTTCTAACTTATAGAAATTGACTTGCTTAGGAGCTCAGAGAGTTCAAGTGACTCAGAGAGTGGGAGTAGCAGCTCTGATGATGGAAACACAAATCGGCGTGTTGAGAAAGCTAAATCTAAACCTTTAAGCAGTTCTGGTATTGCATTTTCTAGTTCTTTAACAATCTTCCCTTTTGGGATAACTGTGTTATTGGCTCCACTGTTTTGTTGGTCGCTAATTATTGATATTTTCTAGTGAGCCGATTTTAATCTAATTGTTGGAAAGAGATGCTTAACCTTGTTAATGGCAATTACTCACTGTTTGGTGTTGCATATGCAGCTAAGAAGGATCTGGCACGAAAAGAAGCTGAAGCCAAGCTGGAGAAGGATCATGATCTAAAGAAAGTAGTAGCTACCTCATCAGATGGTGAACAAGATCCTACACTGAAGAATGACGAGCTCGTTAAAAATGGTCTTGTTAAGGAAACCAAACCTGATAAGCCTTCCAGCAATCAGCATCAGCATTCAGATGACCCAAGCAGATCCAGGTTTGTCATTGTGTTTTATTAAAAGATGACTCGATGTACAAAAATATTACAAGGCTAAAACTGGACAAATGAAAATTTATGTTGGTATTTAATGCAAGAAAAATTCGTTAGACACACTTCACATCTCTATCTGCATACCCTGATTGACTGGGCAGCAACCAAACAATACCAGTTACTTGGCTGATTTTCTATTTGACATGGTTGAGGTTGAAAGTAACTAAAAATGGGTCAAAATTTCCACGTCAATGCTTTTCTAGACATGATTTTTTTCTTCTTTTTATCATTTTTAATCAGGGGTGCCCGAAGCCCAGGAAGGAGAGATTCTAGGAGAAGTGTAAGCCCAATCTCAAAGAGGGTTACAAGGAGCCCAAGTATTCCCAATGATACCAAGTCCGGTCAAGAAAAGGTAAGAAGCTCTTCAAGGAGTCCTTCACGAAAAGGGTCTCAGCCATCTGCGGCTGAGAAGAGGAAAAGTCTGTCAAGAAGCCGGTCTCCAAATGGCACCCCAAAACGAGTTAGAAAAGGGAGAGGTTTCACCAAGGAATATTCGTTTGCACGGAAATACCGTACACCAAGCCCCGAGCGTCCGGCTGTCAGGTCTCGTCAATTTGGCTATGCTCAAGGAAGATATAATGATAGGTAATGTGACTTTATATGCTGTAACTTATATGCATTTTGTTCGGTCCGGGTCAAATGAGTCCAGTTGAAACAGGTCGGATTGACAGAAGCATTTTTGCACATTATAAGCTATTACTATAATCATTTCATATTCTAAAAATAAAATGATTTTAGGATGCTGTTGGCATTACAATTACACTTTGGGTGGCTTACAACGACCAATGTATTATCTAGCTAAATTATATGAGGCGAACCAGTAAGGGTGAAAGTGCATCATCATAGACTTGAAAACTATATATATATATATATATATATATTTTTTTTTTTTTGTTGTTGTGAAAAGGCTAAATGAATGATTTTACTATTCTGCATTTCTATTTTTTTCTGGTTGCTAATGGTTATCTTATAAATAATTGATTTATAGCAGATATCCAAATTATAGGAGGTATTCTGAGCGGTCCCCACCACGACGAAACAGAAGCCCGCCAAGAGGCAGGAGCCCTCCCAGGTTCTCTCTTGCGAACATTGAAAACTTGTGACTATATATGATAATTTGAAGGGGTTGAAATAAGAAATGTATCATTCTCCTAACTTTGCCCTTATATATAGGTACAGGCGGAGGAGTCGTAGCAGGAGTGTTACTCGCAACAGAAATGGGCGTCGCAGCCAAAGCCCTCGCAACAGAAATGGGCGTCGAAGCCAAAGCCCGGCACGTAGCTCTAGCCCAGCGGAGAGGCGGCCAAATATAAGTGACAAATTAAAGTCCCGTCTTGGACCTAGAGTCTCCTCTCCCAGAAGGTCAACCTCTAGCTCACCCTCTCAATCTCCACGTAGGCATCCTAAGAAAGTCACATCCATAGCCCCAAGCCGGTCCAGCTCCCGTTCCAGGTCAAGGTCAAGTTCACCTGTTGGTCGAAGGGATGCGGTTAAGAAAGTTGCATCTATGGCTCCAAGTAGGTCCAGGTCCAGGTCAAGGTCAAGCTCACCTGGTGGTCTGCTTGGTCAAAGGGGTCTGGTTTCTTATGGAGATATAAGCCCTTGAAAGCTAAAACTTCTATGGTTTAGTTAACAATGTTGGTCAAATTTATCTTGGATCTTTGACTGTTTCTGTTTTCAGTTTCTTTTAAGATGATTTTGCTGGGACTTGAACTTAAAACTAGGCGATTATATGTGCGAGTTTGTAACCATATATGTGGTTTCAAGGAGTGTTTTTCAGCTAGTTTGATTATGTCGAAGTCATGCATTATGGATCTTTTAAATATATCTTTTGCATATATTTTACATCTATCTTTCGACTCCATACATGTGGCTTTTGTCAATTTGTTTGACAACATAAATGACTGAAGGCCCATAGAGGAACTATCAGGATCGAAGCAACAGGGATGTCGAGCGCCAATGCGACTTATCTACAAATAGCTGGGGCGGTTTATATCCTGTTACTAAATGTTAACGAAATCAACCCATTCAATCCTTGATGTTTAAACTCACTATTTAATACGTTCAATCATAATTTTTGATATTGACAGTATCAAAAGCACATTAGCACATTGCCAAAGTCCACTTATCAGCAAGATGTACATTCAGCAACTGAACTCATCAGTAGGTGTGCTCTTCAGTGAGATGATGATGAGCGACTGGGCTGCTGAACTGGTTGCTTCGCTGGAGCTGTTTTTTGTTACTGTTCTTGGCGGTTTGAACATGGTTTAATGACCCATGATTAATTCTGTAACCACTTTTACTATTAACTATTAAGAAGAAACATTACGAGGAAATTAATTGGCCAATTAATTTTAAAATTTTTCTTTATGTTGTGTAGCACTCTTCGTAATAGGAAAAGCACACAGTTTAAGAAAATAGAAATTCTAGAACCACAAAACTTTTACAAAAAAATATCCGCATAATGATTTGTCGTCTAATTAGCGGCATTTTCTCTTTTAGTTTTAACTTCTCTCTAATTTTCATCCATAAATAACCATTCCATGACATTGTGTGGATATATTTTTTTTTTTAAATTTTGTGGTCCTGGCATGGGTTCACTACAATCTTTAACTAACTAAATATCATCCTGACCCACTAAACTTTCTTTTGATTGGTTGACACACAAAAACTAACACTTTTGAACAAAGGGTTCTTGCAATGTTTTAAAAACCGGGTTGACCCGGCCGGTTCAACCGGTTGAACAGGGAATCGGCTCGGAGACCGGGCCGGATGCAGGGGCGGAGCCAGAACTTTTTTGTCGAGGGGGCAAAATATGATAATTTTTAGAAACTACACTAAAAATTGGTCCGTTGGGGGGCAAATTACAAAAATAGCCGAAAATTTTCGAAAATTTACACTACAATTTTTTTCGCCGGGGGGTCACGTGACCCCCGGACCCCCCTTTGTCTCCGCCACTGGCCGGATGTGACCGGGTTTTTGCTTGTTTGAGAACCGGATTGAACCGCCGATTTTTTGTTGAACCGGGTTGACCCGGTTTGATAAACCCGGCCGGATCATTAGTTTTTATAAAAAAAAAAATTGTAAAACTCTTTTTCTCATCAATCTTTCCAAGTTTAATTGACAATTTAAAGTGGTGAGTTTTAATGTTAATTAAAATTTTATAAAATAGTAAATTAGAGTTATAAATTATCTTAAAACATCAAGGAATATAGTTTTAATATTGATTGTTATAACTTAGAATCATAAATTTGTTGTTGTTGCAAATCTATGCTATATTATTATACATATATGCAACTTTAAGAACAAAGTTTATCGGTGAAGTCTCAATCTTTTTCAATGGTTAAATTGAATGTAGGAATAAAATAGGATAAATTATGGAATAATGGAACACTACATATCAAGTATAGAAAAAAAAAAATGTACATATGTATAGAACCGGTTCGACCCGGCGGTTCAACCGGTTAAACCGTTGACCGGAGACTAAACTGGGTCGATCAAAAAACCGGGTTTTAAAACATTGGGTTCTTGTATTTTGCCAAAACCAAGATCATTAACACTTTGAATTATCTCAAATATTTATTCATGTAACCCAAACGTATAAGGTCAAGTAGTTTCTTTTGAAAACTAATTACAAGATTCATTGTGATATCCAGTTAATGATTGATTATCTTACCTACTGATGAATTAACCCAACATATATAGGGTAGTACGGAGTAGTTGACCTAAGGCATATCTACTTTTAATAGAGTTCAGTCTAGGTTCTATGCAAGACATCAAAACCCATACATGTATCTTGATGCACATCATGGACAATAGTTAATTTACTCATTTTCGGTAGTTCGACTAATAAAGAACACATATATGCCTTTGAACTAAGTGCCCGTTTCGTTTGTAGATATGTTTAGATTATGATTTGGATTTGAATGTAAAGTTGTAGATTAAGATTTGATGCAAGAAAGAAAAATAATATTTAATAGTATTAATTATTTTATATAATATTTTTGTAATAAAAAATATTATTATTAAAAATAGATAATAGAGATAAATGAGAGTAGAGTTGTAAGTGGGGTTCACAAAAAATATAAATATTTATCAAACCCCACCCCCTCCCCCTACTTTTGAAAAGTGTGGACCATTGGGGTTGAGTCCCAATTTTAAACACCGTAAACACAATCAAACACATAAATTGCATTTATTAAATCCAAAACCTAAGCAAATCCCACATACCAAACGGGCCCTAAGTATCAATAATATGGGTAGCATTGTGTCAGTAGCAATGTATCTAAAAAGCCTTTGTTAGAAGTGGATCATCTGCCTCATGAATACCAAGCATGTGTACCATGTATTGTCTTCTACATAACTAGATTTATTTGTAACATATTTCATGTTTTCTCTAATCAAAATATGAATCTAGCTAGTCATGTTGCTATTTTTGAATATAATGGTACTCATAAAAACTACAGTATATTTTTTGCATCGGATGCAAATATCTACAATAAGATGAAGTATACGAGTGATAAGGTATTCTCACACGTTTTACTTGAATTCATTTGACAACATTGTGTAAGCAAGAAGCTAAATGATTAAACGTTGGATGGTTTTTTGTTATGTAGAGGATATAGTATGAGCATATACCGAATATGATGCTTTTTTCACTTTGAATATATAACTGTTGGTCTAGAACAAACGAGAGCTCAAATGATTACTAACGATGGCAAAATAAGCAGATTGGACATGATGATACATATTATTCAAGCAGGTCGGATGTTACGCCCATGGTTAGGATATGTGTAATAGTTTATTATGTTTAAGATAAGTGTTGAAATCGTGTTAGTATATGTGTTGACGTTATGGTAGGATAAGCATTTGTGTTATCTCATATAACACTAATACTTATCCTAAACAATGACACACTTGACCTACTTTAGCACTTATCACCAAACACCTACTTTGACACTTATCACCAGATACCTACTTTAGCACTTAAAATAATAATAATAAAAAAAAATATAAAAAATTGTTCATCGATCACTATTCACGAGTTAATGTTCACGAGGTATTGTTCTTCAAGTTATTATTCATGGCATCGGGCAGCTACGACTGGGACGCACTATCTAAGCTCTTGCAAATGGGTACGGTGGTCGAATTTCAGAGTGAGCTTGGGTATACTTATAAATCGGGTAACGAGGATCTATGAAAATTTACTTAAATCGTTTTATATCTCTGGCTAAAACCGGCTTTACAATGTGCTATTAAGGTCAAACCCAACAACTTTAAAAGAAGCTTTTTCATTAGCTCACATAATTGAAGCACGTTTCATGGACAATGGCCGGCTACAACCACCGACACACTCGGTGGATATCAAAAGCAAACGTCTTATTCTTCTGCAACATCAGAAGTTGCATCCGAAGTTGCACCAAAAGCTGTACCGAAAGCTACTACCGCAATTGTCACAGTTACAAAGATTGAAGGGACTGTTAAGTTTTACATTCCAAAATCAGAAGAAAAAGAGATTCGAACGAAGCCGAAAAAAGAGAATAAACGAGCAACATTAGGATTGACTGAATTCACAGACAGAAGGAATCAAGAAAATACAAGTGAAGTTGTTAACGCGTATTACTCACCTGCACTAATGGGGTTAGCTTATGGAGATACACATTTAGTTGTGTTTGTGGGAGTGTTGTGAGCGAATAAACGAGTCAATGGGTTGTGGTTTGCTCCATCTGAATGGAAAGAATGTAGAATATGAATTCAAGTGCCGCCATTTCTACCAATTGAGCTTGAGAACAAGTTGGAAGAGAAAACACAAATGTTTAGGAAACGTCTCAAAATTTGAAATCCCGGAATCAAGATTTTTTCTTTTAACTCAGGGTGGTTTTTGAAGGAGTGGGGAGTGTTACGCCCATGGTTAGGATATGTGTAATAGTTTATTATGTTTAGGATAAGTGTTGGATGTAATACGTTATAGTGATGATTAATTTATATGTGTTGGTGTTATGTTAGGATAATCATTTGTGTTTAACGTCTATTTAAGATTTTCGTATCATTAATGAAAAGTAATCAATTAAAGTTTAAAGATCAAAATATCTCTCATTCTTCTCTTCTTTTTTGATGGATCTTGCATCACGCTTGAAGGGATACTATTATCGATATTACCTTAACGGGTCGTATCATCAGAACCCGTTAAAGTAAAATATAGTTCACATTATATAGAGGACTAGAGATTATCGATCATGTTTTTTTTACTATAAGATACTTCTGCCTGTTTACTACTATATTTTTAGAAGGGGCAATTTCATTCATATCCTTGCAAAATTCAAAAATTTCATATATATCCTTTTGATGCATTAAATGCATTGTACTTTATGTATCAAAAACTAGTAAAAAGGATATATATAAAATTTTTGAAATTTTCAAAGATATATATGAAAATTTCCCTTTTTTAGAAAAACTAAACTAGATATTTGTTAAGATCTTGGGAGAAGGGGTCACTTCCCAAATGGTCACCTTTTTTTGTGGATATACAAAAGGTGCCAAATGTATGAAACTAACCACTTCAACCGTTTGATTTATAGTATTCTTGAATCTCAAATATGACATTTGTCATACGTTGTTAATTTTCTACTCCATACAACTAAATATAAAACAATTAACAGAAGTCAGAACTCAGAAACCTAAGCATATACATACAAATATACAATGCTTTAATGAATT